>QEOT01001156.1:2471-56704 GCA_003123785.1 Pterocarya stenoptera
TTTTATTAAAATAGTACATAATTGTTCGGATTGAGATACGTTATATGATAATTTTGCAGAAATGTATTGGGGCGATGGATGGCACAATGATCTCAGCTGTGACACCCAGTAATGTACGTAACGCATATAGAAATCGATATGGCCGGATTGCACAAAACGTCATGTGTGCCTGTGACTTCGATATGAAGTTTGTATATGTGTATACTGGGTGGGAAGGAACATCCCACGATGCACGAGTTTTCATGGATGCATTGAGTCAACCTACGAATCAATTCCCATGGCCAGAAAACGGTAAATTTTATTTAAAAGAATACATATAAAACGTTGTCTTTTGAAATTTTGTTAGTGTATTTATTTGGCAAATCACTTTTCTAAGGTTTGATTCATTTGATTGTGGTTAGGTTATTATTATCTTGTTGATGCGGCTTATCCTTGCGTCGAAGTGTTTATGCCGCCTTATCCACGAGAGAGATATCACCGATCAGATCGTTATAGTGTGCATCGCTTTCATGGATATAAAGATTATTTCAACTATCGTCATGCCTCTCTACGAAATGTTATTGAACGCACATTCTCTCTGTTGAAAAGGAGATTTAAAATTTTGGAGGCCATGCCTCGCTATCGCCCCGCCAGGCAGGGCATGATCATCACTGCATGTTGTACGCTACACAATATGATTAAAACGGTGACGCCTAATGATGAGTTCATTCAGAGCGTATTGAATCATCGGTCATCAATGCAACATATGCCTGCGGATGATGGTGTGGGTGAATCATCCCATGTGATAGACATGTCCACTGAATCGGCCCAAGCAATGGGGGCAATGAGGGATGCGATTGCGTTATCGATGTGGGCACATCGTTTGGCCAATGAATTATGAGACGTGTTATAATTTATAATTTTATTTTGAATTTTGGGAGCAAAAGGATTTCGCAAACTTGTTAAAGACATGTAAGTATTTTTGTGAAATGTGTATTTAACATCTTTCGATATTGAAAAATTAGTACATTACTTATTGTGGGAAAAACATGCAATGCTTATTGATATTTCAAAAAATTGAAATCTAGTAATATTTTATGACAATTCACAAACTATGGATATTTTTTTTCATATGTAAAATATTAGCATTAGCAATTTATGATATCATTTGTTCATAAATATTGTGAACCTGTTGTCTGGCTTTTTGGATTTATTATCTACATAATACATATAAATAAGAAGAAATTTTCGTATATTTGAATAATTCCGTAAAAAGAAATTATTATAATACATTATTTTCCAAATATGTTTGAAACTATTTATGACGGAAAACTATGAATAGAAATTTCATAATTACTAGCGTCATTTTTCTTTACATAGACAAGATTTATTTACGCATTATTATAAAGTCCAAACGAATTTTTGGACAATATTTTGTAATTTATAAACATTTTTTGTTTATATTTTAATGATTTATACATAATCATTAAAATATAAAATCAACAAATTATTTGATTTAAATAGTGTAATATACGTTATTGTAGGAGATTACTTTTTGTTTATCATTTCAGATTTTTCTCCATTATTAAAGTAATTTTGGTAATTTTTATATATAAATTCGAAATAAATAAAATAATTAAAATATATATTCATCATTCTACAAATATCTAATCAATTGAATGGGCCCCACCATATCTCCTTTCCCAAAAAAGTTAAAACATCTCATCTCAACTTTACATCCAAACATATCTATATCATGGGACCCACAAACTTTTCAAAACCATCTCAAATTCTCAACTCAAAATCTTAACACTATTCACAGAAATTTTTAAAAATTCTCATCTTATCTCACTCTCCAAACATAACCTTAGTCTTTCTTTTCTCTCTTTTTTATGGTCTTAATCGATGGGGGCAAGGAAGGAAAGAGATTTAATTACTTCCTATGTAACTTACGGGTGCAAGAAGCAAGAAATGGGTCAAAGCTTCCCTTGGAAGCTAAAGGAATGGAGGGTTTGGATTAATCCTTGGAAAATTATGCTTATCCTATAGTGGATAATATTTGGGCCACTCTTTAATTTAAATAAAAAGGTGGGGGCTTTAGAAAATATATTTTAAGACCTGAAAATATTTCCTTAAATTATTTTAATGACCCACATTAAAATAAGAGCACACATATCTTGAAATAAAATAATAAAATATTAAAATCATAAAAATCTTTATCTCAAAATATATGACTTAATAAATTAAATTGAAAGAAATGACGTAAAGACCTACGTAGTAGGATGCGGGTATTACACTCTGGTTGGCTTACTGGAGGGCTTCTTCAACCTCAACCCTAGAGACTCCAAAAAGATTATCTTCTCTAGGCCAAAGGGGTCACAAACCCCCCATTGTATTATGAGATACGAGAGACCACTAGAGACTATAAAATACACTCATTACAGTGGATTTGCCTTCTAAACATCCCATGGACATAGACTCTATGCCAAATCATATAAATTCATCTCTCTCTCACTCTCTCTCTCTCTCTCTCTCTCTTATTTTCATTTCATTTAATAATTACTACTATGGATGTGCGTATAAGCACCGTATTGATGCCCAAACTACAAGCTTTTGATTACATCATCGTGGCTCGAATCACCTCCATAGGCCAGAGATGACTTTTTCTCCTGTTCCGGCTTGTTGGTCAATTTTTTTCCCGAACATAGCCATTAGATGTGAGAGATTGTTGATCTTGATGGTGAGACCTATACAAGTCTAATTACCTAGTGTGCATGTGCAATAACTAGTATCACCAATAAAGAAACGTTGTTACAATTTCCACAAAGCACACTGATTTTGAATGGCTCTGTTAGATGGTTCCCACTCCACTGAATACTAAAGATCATTGAACAACATCATTGTGTAATTATGCGATTGTGTTTACAAGAAGATTAGTGAAATAGATAGTGATGCACCACACAAATATTAGGTAAGTAAGCAAGCTAGAATGGCGACTACGCAGTAAAAGATGATCAATCGTTTTTATGTAAGATTTATGAAACCCCTCAATTGTCTGAATTTTTTCTCTCCATCGTTGCACACATGCTTTGATTATATAATTAAAAAACTATTGGAATTGTGAAGAAAAACCTAGTGAGAAGAAGACTTACAAAACTCATATCTTCAAATAGAATTCATTTTGAACAAAAAACAAATGTTCGTTTAGTCCTATTTAGAACATTTGGGTTCAGACAATGTGTGATGACATGGCACTACCTGGCGGGCACAAAATTGATAGTTGTTAGTAATAGAACATCCCTAGTTCACCTACAAAACTGGTCCATACTACCCTTCCATGTGCACTTCACAAAGTGTCAAAACCCTTACCTCTAAAGCAACCACTCCTGGCTTACATCTCATAAACATTTTTTACACCTTACCCCACCACTAGCAATTGCCCATGCCCAAGTGAAGGGAATAGTATAAGAGATACCAATTGTAGAAGAATATCCACATGTATTCATAGATGATCTCCCTATATTGCTTCCTGACCGGGAGACAAAATTTGTGGTTAATTTAAAACCGGGGACAACCCCAATCCATATAGCCTCGTATGGATGGCTTCAGCTGAATAGAAGTAGTTGAAGGTTCAACTTCAGGAATTGTTAGACAAGGGGCTCATTTGCCTAAGTTTTTCACCTGGGGAGCATACCAGTTTTATTTGTGAAGATGAAGGGTTGCACATTTCATATGTATATAGATTATTGAGAGCTATATAA
This sequence comes from Pterocarya stenoptera, assembly GCA_003123785.1. NCBI lineage: Eukaryota > Viridiplantae > Streptophyta > Magnoliopsida > Fagales > Juglandaceae > Pterocarya > Pterocarya stenoptera. Next base: position 6,212 of record QEOT01001156.1, read on the forward strand.
AGTCACTATTAAGAACTAAGTACCCATTGCCTAGGATAGATGACTTTTTTTATTAGCTACAAGGAGACATGTTGTAGATTGATTGAGGTTTGGGTACCATTAGTTGAAGATAAGGGAACATGATATACCTATGACAGTTTTCAAAATAAGATAAGAAACTCTAGACTCAGTCACCTAGTGTAAGCGCTGTTGATGTGTCAAAATAAAATGAAAACTCACCGTTTTGAACAATTTCCATTTCTCTCCCTCTCTGGGTTTCCATTTCTCACTGAATCCTCCCTCAAAGCCGAAGTCCCCTCCCTCCCTCCCTCTCTGCGTTTCCATTTCCCTCCATCAAAGCCTCCCTCCCTCGAAGCCTCTATAGTTGGAAGCCGCCGTCCTCCCTCCCTCAGTGTCAGGATGAAAGTCTGAGACAACCCACACAGACCTGCCTTCGAAACCTCCTTCTCTCAGTTTCGTCTCCCTCATAGCCTCCCTCCCTTCGTCATCCTCCCTTCGTCTTCATCTTCTTCTTCCCACGAAGCCTCCCTTCGTGGTCGCTGTTAACCTTTCCTTAGGTATAGATCCCGAACCCTAGATTTGTAAGAAATTTGATGATGGATATATGAAATTTGAGCTTCTGAAAGGTGCTCGAGTTAGACAAGTGAATCACTTAATTAGCTAGAATGCCACTTTTCCCTGCTTGTTGTTACAACTTCTAATTGAATGGCCCCCAGATTCGACATACAAATGAAATTTACCGCAGTAACATACAAAAATCCAGACAAATGCCATAAGATAATTATCATATTTGTAGTTTCTACATTCTATTGCAATTTGTTCTCCCAAATTTACAAACTTCTCAATTAAATGAAACACCCACAGACTTGTTGTAGCATCTGTACTCATTGTTCAGTACTTCATCAAATAAACCTCCTCAGTGCAGAGTAATATATATGGGTAATAATCACCCCCATGATCTTCTCCAAAGAGGAACGCTAATAAAAAAAATTTGGGACCTTAAAATACTACATCTTCTTGCGGAATCGAGCAAATACACAGGAAGAAACAGTTAACGAAATGTAGATTGAGAAAAGAAAAAACTTGATCTTACCAATGCCTGATGAAGCTATCGTTGGGGAAGACCCACACAAAAATACCCACAAAAATGACGACCCACGATTCTAGACGAACACGATGAACCAGCTTAATGTGGGTATCAAAGAACTAGATCAGACAAGCACAAAGACGAAGAACTAACACGAACATGCAATATCTAGACAAGCACGAACACGATCAATTGAAGACCCACATGAAAGCTAGACAAAACCCGCATGAATGCTAGATGAACGAACTCTGTTTTGGTTTCTTTCTTATTTCGTGCATTTTGTCTTTTTATTTTTTATTTTTTTAATATCGGCTGACGTGGCATCAGCCGACTCCCCATTGCTTGCGCCCCTCAACTGTACGTAGAAGAATTGAAATAAGATATGTACATTATAAATTCTTAGTAATGTCGTTTGGTTGAAAAAGGCACCGACAACCTTCATGGACTGAATGAATAGAATTTTTCGACCATTTTTAAATGATTTTATCGTAGTGTTCATCAATGATATATTAATTTATTTAGTGAATCGAGAGACTCATGAGGAACATTTAAGATATGTATTGGGTAAGTTACACAAGTACAATACGCTAATTGTAATAAGTGTGAGTTTTAGTCAAATAAGGTAAAGTTTATTGGGCATGTCATTTCTAAGGATGGAGAAGCAATAGTAAATTGACCGTGCCTAACAAATGTACAAGAGATCAGAAGCTTTTTGGGCGTTGTTGAGTATTACAAAAGGTTCTCCAAATTATCTGAAATAGCACCGAATAAGAAGAATGCCAAGTTCGTGTGGCCAAATGAGTGAGGAAGATTGACCATTGCATCAATGATAACATTGCCTGCATCAATGATAACATTGCCAGCACCATAGAAGAAGTTTGTTGAGTATAGTGATGTGTTTGTGATGACCCCGACAAGTACCCTAGAGGAACTTAACATTTAGTGACGACTTGGCCTCGTATAAATTCCAAAGTAGGTCTTTTATACTTGATGTCGTGGTACTTTTAAGTTAAAAATATTTGTGTGGTGTTAAGCGAGAAAGAATCATGTATTCGATGAGCTAAATCTCTCTTAACTTTTTTGGGAGACCTGTACATTTGACAGATAAATGATCAAGTATCAGATGAATAAGGATTAAGCCAAAAGAAAAAGTGTCGGACAAACAAGGGTACTAGATAAGTAAGAAATTAGGTGATGAATTGGATAAAAAGAATACCAGGCAAATAAGGGGTTAGACGATCAAGCATAAAGTGAATAGGGTTCTGGGTAAATAAGGAATAAGGTAAGGATTGTATTTAGTAAGTATAACATGAGATGAGTTATAAGTTGGGTGGGCATATGTTAGTAACATTAGACAAACAAGTGCTAAATGAGTAGAGTGCTAGACAAGCAAAACAAAAGGCAAGGAATAGTACCTTAGGCGAGCAAGTCATGGCTGGTTAAGACATGAAACAAACTAGTACTGAGCGAGCATATTACAGACAAGCAAACATTGGACGAGTACTAGGCGAGCAAAGCTATAGGTAGGCAGTGCACATAGTGGGCAAAGGTAGAAAGCGGGAAGTGTCGGAGAAATGAAAGACAATAAGTTGGCAAGAGGCGAGCAAAACGTTAGGCGGGCATAGCTTGGCAAGCAAAGTGATTAGGACCAATGGTTTAAGTCTTATGAATCAACTTAAGTTGCCTTACACAACGAAGCCTTTAAGTGATTAAAACGTTGCATGGAAAGAAAATGAAAGAAATGAATGAGTTCTTATTTGACTATTGAGGAAAATGAGACAATGAAGACGGTACCATGAGGTTAACGGGTAGATTGCAACGCCAGAATGCGTCACTAGCAGTGCACTTAGAGAAAACCACCAGTTGAGCCTGTTCATCATTGAAGTGTGAAGGGCATTATTAGGAGTATAGCATGACAGTACAAAAGAAAGTATGTGTTGATGTCGTGTTTCACACACCCTTGGGCCAGGCTCTAACAACTCAAGTCTTCACAACGGGTCTTGTAAAGAGAGGAATGTATGAGGCTTTGAGAGGGCAGCTTAGGGGCCGGGGGAGCCTCCGATGCCAAAGTCAGTAAGTGTTCTCAGAGTGTAGTAAATAAGTAAGAAAGTTTAAGGGTCAGAGAGAGTTTCCTCGTGCATGGGATCAATTATTTATACTAGAAGTTCGGTGAGCAGATCAAGCCTGTTGCTATGAGATCTGGAGTTCTCATGCTGTTCATTTTGTCACAACATTTAAATGCGACGTGGTCCTGAGATGGTTCCATTAATGTGGCGTGCTGCCTGGGCGGCAGAGCCATTAAATGTGGCATGGTTCTCTAGCTTTCTCCCCTTAGTCTGCTTTTCCCCTGGTCTGTTCATGCTTTCTTGTAAGTAGATCGACGATCCTCAGCACGTCGAGCCTGCTATGAGGGTGGGCACTCGATGATTGGACATTATTCGAGGAATCTCAGACCAACGAATGGACATTTCGTCCTGGGCCTAGCTTGGCTGGGCCTTGGGTAGGGGGAAAATCTCCCCCATAGTTACCCAGCGAATTCTTACCAGACAAGTACAGTTGGAATTTTATCATGAATCGCCCTACCATTTTCCCAAGGCTGGGCACTGTTTTTAGGTTTTCCGCTGTCTAGGAAGCTTCTGTGGGTCGGCTGCTTTTGATGGCGTCTCCTCATGATGTGCTCATCTTTTCATCATATCTTTTCAAACTTATTAATGAAGAGGTGTCAGGCGGCTTTTCTTGTTGATGTCACTTCATGAACTGCGTTTTCGAAAACCGAAGCGGCACATATCCTAGTTGTGATGACTTATGGACGCCTACCCGTTACCTTCTTTTATAAAATGTGGGAGTGGGGCCCGACTTGCTCTCATTACTTTGCGATAGTCCCACCATTCTTGTCATTTCGATTCTCCTTCTTTCCAACCAGTTTCTCTATTACTTCACACTCTGGCAGTGATGGCTTCTGAAAAATCTGTTCAACTCAGCATTTCTACAGACGTTGGTCTAGTTTTTTTGGGCAGTGGGTGGTGCTTGTCTACCGATAAGTCCACATTGGCCTCCTTAGCCTTCAGATATCGAGTGCCAAAATCCATTACCTTTGAAGTTTCGGGTATTGACGAGGGTGTCGTTGACTTAGAGAGCCACTCCAACAAGATGACTCTATACCCTTCCATGTTTTTGTGTGGCTTGAGACTGTCATTTCCTTTCCCCAATCAAGACTGCATCCAAATGCCTGACGGTTATTGATTTGCTGCAACATTATTTGGCAGTGGGCCTTGTTGGAATCCTACCCAGAAGATGCTGACCTTACTGGCCGCAAGTTTTTTCTTGCGCACAGGGTGCTTCACTTAAAAGGGAATGTGTGTAGCTTCAAGGTGTCCCACTCCTTAGTTACCTTGAAGTAGCGGTATCGCAAGGTAAAAGACTGGTCCCCTAAATTTTTCTTTGTCTTGGGCTGTGGTTGGGAGTTTCCGATGGGCCAAGTGGGCTATCGAGAGTTCCCCATATGGACAGATTGGGGAACTATTCTGGAGGATAAGGTTGTGCATCCGATAGCCACCCCTTATGAATCAAAGCGCCTTGAGATCGTGAGAGAGTGGGTGCAAAAACACCCCGACAGTGTTCATTCTAAGGTTTTCCTTTCTGAAGAAAGTCTGGAAAGTTCTCTACCTCCCTTGGGGCACCTTTCTTCTGTTGACTGGTCGCTGGTTGTGCAGCCACAGGTCACTTCACTCAGGAAGCATTCCTCGGACCTTCTTATTCCATATAAAGGGAAGAAATCTCACAGGGAAGAGGTTCACTCTGGAAGCATTCCTCGGAAGTTCCCACTTGGTGTGGGAAATTGCTACTTTGGAAGCTAGTATTCTAATTTTCGAGGCGGCCCATGCACTAGCCTCAGTGGGCGGACAGGTGGGTAGTCTTCTCGCAGTGCCCTTCCTTCGATGACTGGCGAGGCGCTCGAGGTTGAGGTTGACATGGGCAATCTCCTCGAGAGTATTTTTACGTCTTCCGGTGGGGGGGGGGGAGCATTCATCTTCTTGGATCTCTCCCCCTTCCTCATCTCGTTCGGCCGCTGAGAGCCACTGTCACGAGGAGGTCGGCAAGGAAGGGGGAGCTTCCTCCGGCCATCATGTGGATGCATAAGGTTGCATAGGAGATCAATCCTCTCCCATTGTTGAGATTCTCAGGAACCCAATGTGTTCTGTTGCAGACTCCTCTGTTCGGGCTGACGATGGTCTGAGGATCCCAATTCATGACCTGCTTTCTCACGTAGTGCCTCTTGCAGGCGGAGATTCTCTTCCTGATGCTACCCTCGGCCCCCTCACGAGGCACTTGAGTGAGGACCCGATCGTTCCATCCGAGGTTCTCAGGGAGCTCCCTGAATTTTTAGATCTTGTAGAGGCCCTTCCTTCTTTATTTCAACTGGCCATGGAAGGGAGCCGAGAGTATGTTGTTAGGCGGGTTGTCGAGTATCTATCGTGTTTCTTCCGCGAGGTTTGATTGCTCCTTTCCCGCAATTCTTCGTTCTTCCTCCTTTCTTAGTATTGATTTTGTGTCATTAGGGCACTTTTCAGCTCGCGAACTTTATTGTGGACGATCAGGAGGCGGCTGCTCTAAAGAGTTTGGACCGTGCTAGCAGCGACAAGGAAGAGAATGAACGATTGAAATCTAAACTTGAGGAGATGAGGCAGGACTTTTCGAGCGAGCGCAAGAGGCTGTAAAAGTTGGAGCGTTGTCTTCAGGCTTACAAGCAAAAGTGGGAGGAGAAAAAGACCTTTTTGGAGCAGCTCAATCAAAGTCTCCAGGCCGATCTCTCTGGAGAATAGGTGGAGAAAAGACAGTTGCAGAGAGAGTTTGACCGGTTAGAGCAACTGCGCACGAGTCTCCAAGGTGCCAACCTTTCCTCACACAAGCAGGTAAGGTGGTTCCCGACTCTTCGTGGTAAGTCGTGGGAGCAAGGGATTAAAGAGGGCCACAAATCGATGCGGTCATTTCTTCTTCAGAGCCTGAAGCTGCGTTCAAGATCTTTTGACAAGTACCTTTAGCGACTTGCGCCCAATGATATCCCCACCAGTGAGGCATCCTTTAAATCCAACCGTGATCTAGGGAGAAATGAGATGCCCATTGCTTTCGTGCCCTTGTCGGTGTCAGAGGATCCAACCGACCTTGTTTCTATGGCTATTGAGTTGGGCGACCCCGCTTCTGCTGTTGTTAAGGCTTGGGCTCTTGGTATTGAAACATAGGATTTTTATGTGCCTTATTGTAACCTCTTTTTTTTTTTTTAACATGTATCCGCATTTTGTTGTTCGACGGCTTGTACATAGAGACATACTAGTTAATGTACATATTTTTGCTTGTTATGCCTTTGCCTTTGTTTCTTTTTTCTCTCTTCCTTGTCGTTGTGTGGTCGACTTGGGGAACACAGGTAAAGGGGTCCACAGTGCCCCCACCTACCTAGCTAGCCGATCACGCTGAGCTTGTATTCCTTTGTGGATAGTAGCTCCTGGAACACGGCTATTGTTGTGGTCATTATTCTGGTGGCCGTGCCGGTTGTGCTTTCATTTTTCTCCCGGCCTACCCCAGTGGCATCTTCCGCTTTGCTGGGAAGATTTCGTTGGTGGAGGCTTTGTTTTACATGCAGCCAAGGGCCAGTTTGCATTCTTCCACAAGCAGTACAATCGCAACCTTCTAGGCTTGCCTTCCCTTTTAGTTTTACGGGGGCCGGGGGGGGGGGGGAATTGTTGATGGGATTCCAACTCAGTGGAGTTGAATTGATTTTCGCACCACAAAAAATAGTTGCGTTAGTGAAATAGAATTCATACAAGTTTTAAGGGAACAAATTATAGTATTTAACTGCTGCAGCTGGCATGGGTTGTTTGGTTGACTTCTGGACGGTTTGCCTTGTTGGTTATTCATCGTTCCCAGGCTGGGTAGCACTTAGATAGGAGTAAGTCCTTTATGGTATGGTTACCCCGCTAGTTTTTCCCAGATGAGTACGGGAAGAATTCTTCTACGTACGTGGCGATACGGCGCCAATTACGTTTCCTCATCAAATGGCTTCCCTTCAATTTCTATGTTATGGCTCCGTTCTTTATTGGCATTAATTCTGCTTGTCACATTAACAGGTACGTACTGCGGTGGTTGCTATAATCAAAGGATTCTAGTTCTCTAGATTGGGAATATGTGGCTTTCAGTGGTGATTGGTGGAGTTATGACAATTGAGCAGATCAAGCGTCCACCCCGCCTATATAAGGACCTATCTCCCAGTTAGATTTTCTATCATACTCACTTCTCCCCTCCTTTTCTTTCAAAGTTATTTCACATTGTTTTCTATCCTCCATTGCTTTGATGTATTCTTCTCATCCTAGTGGGCGACAAATCCTTTGGTGGCACTTAGGCCGCTGCCGATTGCGGTGGTCCTTGTGTTAGAGGGTGGAGCCACCCATCTTTTGTTGGTAGAGCTTCGGACCCTTCGTTCTCATTCCTGCTCTTTTGCTTATTGTGCTTCCTCGTTCTCGCGCTTTTGCTTATGAGGCTCCATTCCAAAAGCTTCTCTGCATCCAACCTTGCTGCTTGGTTGTTCGCAGTGGAGAAGTGATTTTCCTGCTCTCGCCATCCATCTCCCTCTTTAATTTTGCTTTTCTGGATACCAAAATCTCTTCAACTTGGTCAAAATCTCAAAGCTGGCCTTGAGATGTTCCAGTTCTTGGTGTTGTCTTCATCGCCGTTCACAACACAAACGATCGCAGTTTACTATCTAGTTTCCTTGCACCCGAGAGCACCTTTCCACTAGAACACTTCATCTCTTTGGAGCCCATGCAACCATTAGGCATAATTTGTCTTTTGTGGTCCGCTGACTTTCTCTAGCGTTATCGACACGTCGTAATGGCGGCAGACTTCGATCTATGTTGCACCGATAAGGTTGACTCCATCAGTTCTGTGGTTATGTAACCATCGCTCAATGACACTGAATCGGTCTCGATAGGGTTTGCGGTCTTGGATCATTTCAAGGACTTTTCTCTTATACGTGTGTGCGTGGAGTAGATGTCACTGCAGGCGGTTCATTGGAATGTACGAGCTTCTCGGAGTGAATTTATTCTTTGTTGGGTAGTTGAGGACTAACCCGCACTTCATCGCGAGAGGGATAAGGCAACCTTAAGGCCTACCTTTCCCTATATGCCCCTGCGATGAGGTAAGTTTGGGCAGCAGTTGGCCGACTGCTCTCCCTCGCGGGAGGGACAAGGCAGCACTCAGGCCTACCTTTCCCTATGGTGACCTGCGGGGAGGTAAACTGTTAATGACCTTGTCGCCGTGTGTCTTGTTAGCCTCATTTTGTTTCTATTTTTTGGTGTTGTACTTGTAAGGTGAGCATAGAGCCGATGTTCTAGATTGCCTTAAAAAGTTGTATTATTAAGTAAAAAGGAATATACAAGTTCAATACATAGTCATTACAAAATTTAAAGGGCCCGGATTTTCACTTTGTGGAAGTAGTTGTCCGCCTGTTTCTTCATAGCCTCGCCTTATCCCTCCCACCTAGAAACTAGGCAAGGCAGATCACAGATAAGAGCTTGTCGTTGTTTTTCTAGCAGTGTCCGGCCTATTTTGTCCCCTTGGTGCAGTCCAAGGTGGGCTCTTCATCTTTCAGCTTCAGCTTCTGCACATAGCACTCCCTTGCCGACACTTCCTCCCCCTGGATTTCAGCCACCCCCTGGGGAGTTAGGAATTTCATTTTGAGGTGCTAAGTCGACGTGACGGCCTTTAAGCAATTGAGGGTGGGTTTTCCTATGATGGAGTTGTAGACCGACGGAGTTTTTACCACCAGGAAGTTGACTATGATAGGAGTCGTGCACTGGCTACTTCCTACCAGGACGGACAAGGTGATGGCCCCCACTGGCCAGACGATGCCACCAGAGAAGCCTTTCAAGGGTATGGGGGCCGCTAGTAGCCGGGAGGTTTCGATATTCATTTTGACGAAAGCTTCTAAGAACAATATGTCCGTGGAGCTTCCGTTGTCGATAAAGATTCTGTGGGTGGTGAAGTTGGCGATGAGCATGGTGACCACTAAGGCGTCGTCATGGGAATACAGGACCCCTTCTTCATCAGTCTTAGTGAACGAGATCACAGGAGTGGGGTTACCCCTTTGTTGCTTGGTGGGGTGATACTTGGCCGAGTACACCTTATGGTATCGGGTTCGCCTGACATGCGCCTTTCGTCCCGAAGAGGTGACACCCCCACTCGTGAACCCTCCTGTTATGGTTCGAATCTCCCCAAGAGGGGGCTGTTGCCTTAGTGGCAATTGGGGGGCATCCGGCGGGGCTCCTCCTATCACCAGCCTTTGAGGGTTATTCTCTTGTTGGCACCGGTCATCCTAGTCCAGGCTCATTTCTCTCAATCTTCTCCTCGACTCTTGCGCTCGTCTCTTGACTAGGGAGTGGTGGTGCCTTTGTTGCTTCAAATATTCCTTCCTCCCTCCTGTGGAGCGGCAATCCTAGGTGTTGCGTGAGGAGGACAGATGGTATGTGCAGTAGTGATGCATTGCTCCCCGGTCATCCTCCCCTTGAATGATGAATGTGGGCCGATTGTATAGCGGCTTGGGTTCCTTCATCGGTACTTCCTCTCGTCGCTTCTCTTAGGAACCCCTTTCCCCTTTCTCACGGGGCTTAGCTTGGGCTAGGGCTTTCCCCTTTCTTTTTGCGCGCTCTATTTCCTTCCTTCGCAGTTCGGTTAACGCTTGGAGAGTATCTTCGGCTTTAATGGAGCTGTCGGCCTAGTCCATGAATTTCTAGCATTGCGGGGGTCCACCTGGCCAGCTCCACCATAAATTGGGAGCCAACAAGACACCTCCTAGGAGTGCCACCAAGGTGATCTTCTCTTCTTGGTCGTCGGCGGTCATGCGCTCCTTATTGAACTGGAATAGGTAGGATTTTAGGCTCTCATCCTCCGCTTGTTTGATAGTGATGAGGTATGCGGTCGGGCACCTCCTCCTCTGATTGGACATGAATTGGGTTAGGAACAGCCTGGCTAGCTTGCCGAGGCTATCCACCGACTTAGGTGCCAGTAACCCAAACCATGCACGCGCAAGCCCTTCAGGGTTAGTGGGAATGCCCTACAAGCGATTTCCCCAGGGCAGACATGCAGCGTCATGTGAGCCCTGAAGGTTCCCAGGTGCTCGAGAGGGTCCCTGTTCCCATCATACGTCTCCATGACAAGGATTTTGAACATCGGTGGCAAAGAGAATGCCATTACTGCTTTAGTATAGAATAGACCTGTGCTTGTGAGTAGGTGGTCCACTATTGATGACATACCCACCTTCCGCGCTATCTCCTCATACTTACCCTTGAGGCTGCGGAGCTCGTCCTGCATGTGTTTTTGCTCCTCTTCCTTCTTGGGACCCGCTAGCGTATTTCGGGACCCCACTTGCTCAGTGTCACTGTTCTCCCCGCCTTCTTGGTCATTTCGGAGATTCTTAAGTTCTGCATTCTCCTTGAGGAGTGTTTCCACCTCGCCAGTCCATTTTTTCATCCACTCTTCCATAGCTTTTAGCCTTACTTCCACGGCATCTCTCCTGTTTCTTTTGAGCTGTTCATAACGGGTTGTTGCAGGCATGAGAAAGAGATGCAAATCTACTACTACGATCTCACAAACGGTGCCACTGTTGATGTCGTGTTTAACACACCCTTGGGTCAGGCTCCAACAACTCAAGTATTCAGAACGGGCCCTGCAAAGAGAGGAATGTATGCGGTTTTGAGAGGACGGCCAAAGGGCTGGGGGAGCCTTCGATGCCAAAGTCAATAAGTGTTCTTGGAGTATAGTAAATAAGTAAGAAAGTTTAAGGGTCAGAGAGAGTTTCCTCATACCTGGGATTAGCTATTTATACTAGAAGTTCGGTGAGCAGATCTAGCCTGTCACTATGAGATCTGGAATCCTCGTACTCTTCATTTTGTCAAAACCTTTAAATGTGGTGTGGTCCTGCAAAGGTTCCATTAATGTGGCGTGCCGCCTGGACGGCAGAGCCATTAAATGCAGTGTGGTTCTCCAGCCTTCTCTCCTTGGTTTGCTTTTTCCCTGGTCGTTCATGCTTTTTTTGTCAGTAAATCGACGATCCTCCACACGTTGCGCCTGCTATGTGGACGGGCACTTGATGACTGGACATTATCTGAAGAATATCAGATCAATGAGTCCCATCCTCTGTTGCACCACCGTCCCTCCCACAGGTCATGTACAGGGGATCCTCTTAGTGGGCCAGATCTGGGTCTTTTTGTCCTTGACTGGGCTTCCTGGGCCTCGGGTAGGGGGAAAATCCCCCAGTATGCTTCAAAGAACTCCATGGTTTTAGGTTTATTTTTCTCTACCAAGATTGATTTTACATCTTGTAAAACGATCCAAATCCAAGCCTCGCTCTAACACATTGGATATTGGGAATATCAGCTATAATATTCTAGCTGATAGGGTCTATCAGCTATAACTCTAGATTTATGCTCGATAGTATAATAAATCAACACTTAAACAAAAAAAATTAAATCGATAGAAAATGATAAATTTAATCATTTAGTTATAATATTCTAACAAAATTAAAGGACAATGGCTTATTGCCAAGGTGCATGCATGCATGGTCTCCAATTTTGACCACCATCCTACATAGGGTCTACGTACTATTTATTCCCTCCAACATCCATTACCATCAGATATTGAAAGTACATAAGATGATTGTCTAATTGTTGGTTGAATCCACCTTGCATGTACCTTTATTTTAACCCAAAATGCAAAAGACACTAACCCACTAGATCCAAGTCAAGAGAGACCAAGTCAAGGTCCTTTCTACATCACCCTTTTCTTTATATCTCCAAGTAAGGGTGCATAAAGGGTTAGAGATGCTGTGTGCATTACTGTTTGTGTCCCGAGGTGGAAGAACATGCATGAGCAACCAAAGATGGAAAACAAGTGACATTGACAAGGATTATGGGGGGCAGATCGTTGCTGCCCATGCAGTCCAAGGCGTTGGTGGGGTTCCTTCAAACCTTGATCGATGTACGTCCCAGACATCCTTTTCACTCTAATTAATGATGTCTTTGGTTTGTTAATTGCTAGATGACAAATTTGTGTCGATGAGTCTTGTAAGTGGCTACTTACACCAGTACTTTCATGAACTATCCATCTCTGGCGCCATATATATCCATTTTTTAGCTTGACGAAATGCCATACTCTGGCTGTCTGATCTTTTTCTTATATATATTATATAATGAGATGGAAGTAGGAGGATAATATGGTGGAAAGAATATTCCATAATTAAATTTATCTTTTTTCCCGCCAATATGAACTCTTGAGTTTGCAATTGATAATTTAACATGTTATCACAATAAATGTTTGAGTTCAAATCTTAATTATATATTTCATCCTATTTAATCAAATATTCCATTTATCGGTACGCTTACTTCAGACTTTCATATGTTCATGCAATCTAGATCATGAAAACTCTCATAATGATAAGTACTTACAGGAAAAAAAAGAAAAGAAAAGAAAAGAAAAGAAAAGCCAGTTATTTAGGGTTCCTGTTGGATTACTGAAGTCACACTAGACTGATTCACCAAGTACGGAGAAAGTCTTGGATCTTGGATCTTGGGCTTCTTTTTTTTTTTTTTTTTCACTCGGATAAAGAAATTATATGGATGGGGAAAAAAAATACGAGATACTATATTGTTACAATTTTGGAGGGAAATCTTATCTGTTAATTTGATTAGTACTCAAAAAGGTTTTTAAATTTTTAATGACATTTTCATAATTAATTTTTAAAGAGAAAAAATATTTACAGTCTTAAGGAGTGCAAGCCTTGCACACTCTATTTGAAAAAAATAGATAAATCTAAAATTCCCATGAAAAAATAATTTTTTTTTAATGGTAGACCCTACTTTTTCTTTTTCTTTTTTTCAAATTGAGCTTACACACCTCAAGACTGTACATATATTAACATTACTCATATTTAAATTAAGAGAAATGATTTGTACAAATCTCAAATAGACAAACCTCACACAAATCCTTGTAAAAAAGTAGACCTCACCTAAAAATAGTGTAAAAATAACTATTTTTATTATTGGGATCCACTTTTTACAAAGAGTTTGTAAGAGACTTGTCTGAGACTTTTAAAAAAAGTGGACCTCATCTAAAAATAGTGTAAAAATAACTATTCTTTATTAGTGAGATATACTATTTATAAAAAGTTTGTATGAGACTTGTCTATTTGAGATTTATATTTAACATTACTCATAAATTAAAGAAAATACATATCTTATAAATTTTATTAATAGTCATCATATATGGCGAAAAAAAAAAGGTAGTAACCAATGAAAATATCTTGATGGTTTCAAAAATTCAAAAATAAAAAAGGAAAAAGAAAAAACAAAATACTTAGAAGACATTCATAAAACACCACCAAAATCGATTGGTCAAACTTTCATGTCGTGTCGGGCGAACCTATGAATGCCACATTAGCCCCTTCTTGTCCCACATAGATAGCTTCATGGGTAATAAGTTCACTAGTAAAATAACAATTATTGTTGACTAATTTATCAAGTAAATAGGTGGTTAGAATGGTCCCAATATTAGGTTGCACAAAAGACGATTTATGTGTTTGTCAGCGGCCTCTCTGTCTGTCTGTGTCATTCATGTTAGGGAGGGAGCGATCAAGGAGGCTCCTGGGTGGTGGTTTGCCATGATTGAAGGCCAATATTCCAAGGCGTCTTGCATGATTTACCAAGGTTGAAACGCCTATTTTGCATCATCAAGGGAGATCTACCATCCATCCACTTGTGTTATTTCTCATTGATCTCTTTTTAACTGTCATTTCTATTTTTGGGTAATCGAGCTGTTCTACCACTTTCAAATTTCAATCAATCATAATACCCTAACAAAGTAAAAATAAATAAATAAAAGTGGCCCACCAATTTTATTTGGGATTTTTTTTTTATAATCTTTTTTGAGTTTTGTTATGTACAAGTAAATTTGCGTACTAATGATATTGCCTTCATATTCTAAATTAAAATTAGCATTATTTTTAATAAAATCTACTTTTTGACCAATCATATTGAATAGATGCGCATATTAGTGCGTATAATCTCTTACAACTAAATTTTTTCTAAAATGAGTCCTACAATGTTTATAACAATTCGAGTATATTTCAAAATGAGTCATATAATATTTATAGAGGAATTCTATGTATCAGCCACTATTTATTTTCACATCCTATACCTATAAATTTTTTAATAGGGTATGCGAGTGTTTTTCATAAAATGTATAATAGTGAATAGTGGCTAATGAAATTTCTTTTTCATATTTATAACATTTGAGTGAATTTTTTTTAATAACATATAATGCTCAATAAATATTGTGTGGTCAACTATGTATCTATGATCTCTCACAATCTAGACCCTAGAAGTTGTTAGATAAGAAGTTTAGGGAATTTGAATCCCATGAATGTTGTGAAATATTTGATAAAGAGTTTACCTTGGGCTTTTTGGGACAGAATAATTAATGTTTTGGAACTACTGTATAGATTGTATGGACTTATTCATATAAAACCTCATTATAATGCATAAACCTACTTAAAAAAAAAACTAAGTGTGATGTGTATTTGTAAAGCACTTGAGTGTGATTTTTATAGGATTCATTATAAGAAAACTAAGTATTCATGACTAGTTATTGAGTAATATTACATGCAGTCGTGAGTAATATTACATACAGTCGTGGAGTATGCAAGTGTCGTGCAGTCATTTTGAAAAAAAGTAACGTTTACTATTATAAAATTAATTTTTTTCATATGGATCCTGTATTTATTCACTTTTTAAAATGACTGCATGGCGCTTACACACTCACGACTGTAACTATTATTTCTACTAATTATTTACGATAAAAATGACTATTCGTGACAAGAATAAGCTCATTTTGATAAAAAAAAATAATCATTTTAACCCAAAATAATTGACAACAAGTAAACCATTTGCTTGTAGTGATTAGATATATATATATATATATATATATACCTAGATTATAATATACGAGACAGCGAATAAATCAATAAGGCAAGATACAAACAAAAGAAGAAAGAAATCTTAGTTTGTTCGTGTTTTAATAATATCCATTCTTGTCCCATACACATATTATGGGTAGCTTTGCATAATCAACAACCGCTTTGCCAGCTCAAATGGGAATTTCATACCTAACAAACATGAACCTTCCTTGGTTCTTGCCTTTGGCCTATTCTTCCCTTATTAGTTAGGCTTTTTTCTTATGAAAAATAATTAAAAAAATAATGTTATTATTCGTATTTGATTTTATCATCTTTAATCACATCGATTTATGTTTTAATACATTTAAGTAACTTTATCAATCGATCACTTAAATGAAAATAAAGAAATACTTTAACCACAAATAAATTTTATAAAATTAAATTCACTAACTGACGTGACTTCATGTGATACATTAGATCGTAAAACTATTTTTATTATAAAATAGATATAACAGAAGATATGACGTTACATCAGTTTATAGATTTTAAAAAAATTCCTTAAAAAGGAAAAACAAAAAAGAAACTTCCTATACATTTTAGGAACGAATAATGGTCCAAATCCTAATTTATGATCGCTGCGTATTGATACTGGAGATATGAGTTGCAACTAACCAAGTGGGGTGAGCATTTTGCAGGGAATTAGATGGAATTCGGGTTGAAGGTTGAAGGCACTCACATGCAACTACCTAACACATAAGGCTCATAATAATATCCAGTTCCACTCAACCTGTACTGGAATTAAATTATTCAACTAAAATGCTGGGAATTAATTTGTTGCTCATGTTTAAGTTTCCTCCACCAACAAAAGGGCCTCCATGTAAAGCTTAAGGGTCACATGTTATCTTTCTTTCCAGAGTAATGCACGTATTGGGTTTGCATACCTTAAGAGCACCGGTATTGGCTTCTTCAAAAGTCAGTATTTCTTCAAAATTTGAAGAAATGTAAATAAAATAATCTATATTGACTTTTTTTAAAAATAAAAGTTTGAGCTATGAGCTATGGTAATAATTTTAAGTATATCTCCAAATTTGAAAATGTACTGTTATCTTTATAAGTAATATTTTATTGTAAAATTTATTCCAACTGCTTTGCTTTTCAATTTTCATTTTCCACAGTTTTCACTTTCCCTGAACTCCCTTTCACTTTCATTTTCGTGTTTAGTTTTGAAATATGTGAAGCAAGAAATATTATTATTAATTAACATATAGTTAATGTAATTGTAAAATATGAAAAAAATTAAAAGAATTATTATTAAAAATAATATTATATTATTATTTTGACTAATCCTATATGAGGCTATGGTTAGAGAAGTTTTAGATTTATAAAAAATATGTACTTTTCATCAAATTTTAAAGATGATTTTGATGAAGGTAATGCTAATGCTCTTAGAGTTTTGAACCTTTTAAGTGTTCTTGTCCAAATTCTAAGTAAAAGAAAAATGAATAATTTTATTTGAAACACTACACACAATCCATGTGGTCTAATTTAACTTGAAAAAAATTTTAAAATTTGAATCTTACAAATCAAATTATATCACGTGGATGGTGTGATGTAAATCCTATTAAGAGATCGTGTGAGATTAGTGAAAAGGAAAAAAATATATTTACAAAAATGTTTATTATCAGCACTATGGGCATCACTAATACAAATAGGATTTTGTTATACATTAGTTTCTATTTACCTTCACATCCTATAGATATATATTTTTTTTTAATACAATGTGGGATAATAAAGAGTGATTGATAAAAATACAGTTTTATTTTTATACAATGTGGGGGTAATAAAGAGTGATTGATAAAAATAATTATTAATGCAAATAATGAACGAGATCAGCTAACACAAGAATTTTCTTCAAGTAGCAGAAGTTGGAGAATCTATCATCCCAAAATTACTAGGCATTGATTACTAAAGCACAGTAACCAAAGCAGCAGAAGTATCTTAGCCACCCCCTACACCAACATGCCAGACCCACAAGGAGGACAGTGATTGCTCTGCAATACTCCCATTTCCCTGTATGAGAGCGCATGCCATTATTACCCCCCCAATCCATCTCTGGAACTTGATCAACGGCTTCAAATTCGAATTTTGGAAGGTGAAGGGTGAGACATCATAGGGAATAACAGCGCCATTTCCTCATCACCCAAAAGGGTAAGCTCTCCTTCCCACGTCACCAAAATGCCAACCTGGCATTGGCTCTCCCCCCACCCCCAATTCGGATGGACATGCACGCGCGTGGACACCTTTATAAAGTCTCTCTCGCACTCCCTGTTCCCCTCCATCTTCGAGGCGTGCCATTTTGCTCTCATTGCTCTCTTTCTCTCTCCCCCTCTCTCTGAAGACAAGCATCAATACCTCTGTTTGTTCTATTTTCTTTCTTCCAATTCTGAAAGCCCAGAAAATTTCAGAGAGAAAAAGAAAGTTTGTGTGCTTCAATGATGCCCACTTTCTCTACCTACCTGTTTCCTGTTTCTTTCGCATGAATTTCGTCAGCTTCTGTTCCAGCTTTTGGTTCTACCTGAGCAGACACGAACTGATGAACATTCTTTAAACTTACACTTCTCATTAGTCACTATCTTCGTTTCAGCATTTTCATTCTCTCTTTCCCCCTTCGTTAAATTGAATTCCTTCAGATTTTGTGCACAAAAAACATGCATCGTTGGGAGAAGACACCGAGGGAAGATGGATATAACCGTGATAGGAAAAATCCATCCTTCTCTACACGTCTTCTCGATGAGATTTACCGTTCCATCGATGATGGGGACAAAGGGACTGACGAATTGAAATTCTACAGGGAAACAATGGGAAAGAAACAGAGCAGAGGTTGTGGGAAAAGCAACAGAACACTGGAAGGCAAAGAGGCTGGGAGTCATCGCCGAGCCTCTTTGATCGAGGAATGGATCGATAAGAAGGTCAGCGAGAAGGTTGTCACTCAAAGGAGACATTACTTGACAGAACTGGAGAGAAAATCACACCCGGAGCATGATGTTGACCAGGATGTTCTGTTCTTCAGCTCCACCTCAAGCTCTTCAGATTCTAGTTCAGGAGGATTCTCATCCTCTGATACCGATTCCCTGTCCGGTTTGAAATCAAGATCCTCGTGCTTCGGACCTACGAGGCCGAAGCCGATTAGGACCAGTGTCTCGGCTCGACCGGAGAAAACCGACAGAAAACATAGAGCTTTGCCATTGTTCGATGACGGTCATTATGGTTCTGCGACAGAGGAGACTTCAAGGCACGAAGAGGCTATGATCAAGTCAAAATCCAGGGCTCTGAAGATTTATTCCAATCTAAAGAAAGTGAAACAGCCGATTTCCCCAGGTGGTCGCCTTGCGAATTTCCTCAATTCTCTTTTCACAACAGGGAATACAAAGAAAACGAAGAGCTTGTCAACTGGAGGCTACGAAGATGCAACTGCGGAGAGGAAATCCAAGTCGGTGCAAGCGTCAACTTGTTCATCCGCGTCTTCTTTTTCAAGATCATGTCTAAGCAAAAACTCACCTTCTTCAAGAGAAAAGCTACGCAATGGGGTTAAAAGAACTGTTCGATTCTGCCCAGTTAGTGTAATTGTCGACGAAGATTGTCGACCATGCGGGCACAAATGCTTGTACGAAGAAGAGGGCTCCAGTCCAATGCTGGTGTCGTCGGTGCCAACTCCGCGGAAAATGGGACAATCATCGAGTAGAAAGATTGAAGAAGATCTCAAATTCCATGTCATTGCGAAAACCCGCCGGGTGGAAGAGGCGGCCAGAGAGTTTCTGAGAGATTATCATCAGAATCAGAGGAAGAATGAGGTTATTATGAGAGACTTTCGCGGCCAAAAATATCAGAAGGATGCATATGAAGATGACGATGATGCCACGAGTTGTTCAAGCTCAGATCTTTTCGAGCTGGATCACCTCGCCGTAACGGGTAACAGTAGGTATCATGAAGAGCTTCCTGTGTACGAAACTACTCGTGTTGATACTAATCGAGCCATTGCTAATGGCCTGACAATGTAATTCCAATCATATAATACAGAGCATAAATTACGATATATTTTCATATCTTTTTGTGTTTATATCAGTTTGATTGGCGGATTAGTTCTCAAGAACGTTCAGAAAATGCATGACAACGGTCAATTATATTCCCTTTTGTCTGTACAGATATTGTTTGTGAATGCTGCATTTTCTGAGAGAAGAAAAAAAGCAGATTGGAAGTTTGATTTTTCTGAAAAGAATGATGTTGGGATGCGTTACTTCTTGATCATGATCTAACTCTTAGGTAGATACTGACAGTACAGTTTGACAGGTGAGGTGGGAAAGAATGAATGAAAGCAAGAGAGAAAGAAAGAAAGAAAGAGAGAAAGAAAGAGGAGGAAAATCAAAGATTCGAGATCGACATCACAAGCAAAATGAGAACGAGAGACACGGGTTTGATGGTAAAGGGAAAGGCAGATCTTCGCCCATGGGAATAGAGAAAGTGAAGATCAAAGCTTTTGCTTTTGTTCTTTCTCTGGAATTGGTGTTGCGTTGGCCCCGCTTTACTTGAACCTTGCGTTAGCATCCCCATTACCACAATCCCCAAAAAAACCAAAAGAATAAATAAACCAAAACAATCATTAGTTTGGTGCCCATCCCTCCAAAAGTCAAGTCCCCCCTCCCTCTCATCAACTCTTTAAAGTCGTACAAATTTGAATCTCTGGGTATGGCGTCGGCTCCGTGCTTCAACAAATTTATCTGTTCACAGACATAAAACTCCTGCATTGGATTAGAGTTTCTTCGATCTTTGGAAGTCCAGATTCTCTTTACCTTTATTTATTTATTTATTATTATTATTATTATTATTATTATTATCTTATTGATAGTTTGGAATTAAAAAATTCTTCTCATAAGTTATTAGTCACCATTTTACACCAACCACATATTTTATAAAAAATACCTTTATATCTTATAAAAAATATCTACACATTCTATGAAAAATTATAGACATGGGATGTGAGAATGATACATAGAATTCCTATTTGAAATTTAATGTAACAGATAGTATATGGTAAAGAAGCAAGAAGATTGGGCCGATTCAAACAAGATGCTGTGGTCCCAAAATAAAATAAAATGACTCCTACTCCAAGACATCCTTTTGAAGTACTTCTGTTCCGAAATGACATTGGAAACTTGGGGGAATGGACTCACTAGAGAAACTGAAAAGCGTGGTGGGTCGGTCTCGACTTAGAACTTGTAATGATGATAACTAACTAGCATGTTACATGCACGTTTTTTTTAAACAATTAATTTTGAATAAAAATTTACAAATATATTAATTGGATAAGATGTCTGCTAATGTAAAAAACTGCACAATATGCTGCAACATATAAAAGAGTCATCTCTGGCTCATGATGGCGATCTGAGCTTCAATATGGTGCCGTTTACGTTTATCTATGAAATACATAATAAATAAGAAAAAATAAAATAAAAAGAGATATATAGAAATTTATGTGGTTCGGCATAGCGCTTACGTCCACGGATTGTTTGCGACGAAATTCATTGTAATGAGCGATTTTACAATCTTTAATGGTCTCACATATCTCACAATACAATGGAGTAATTTAGGATTTTAGGAGGTTGAAGATGATGTCTCCCTTGAGAGAAGATCCTTTGGAGTCATTATGCGTGGTGGAGTATGTATGTCGAGAGCCTCTATAGATTTGTGGAGATCTCTTTCTTATATAAATGCATCTTTAATTCCTTAGAATGATTGAGTCCTACTTACCTTATGAAAACCTTTCCTTTTAGGAGTCTGAGTCAACTTGTCTTAATCTTTATTGGCTTTATCTCTTCCCTTATTATTAGCGATGGGCTAGACCCAATCGACTTTATTCTCAACAGATGCCCGCAATTCTAAGGTCGATTTGCTCAACAAGAAGGCCTTGAGAATCTTTAAGTTAATAATTGGTCCCTAGTTTTTTGTGCTAAGCAATGAAGAGCTCAGCTTGGAGAGATATGTGAGATATGTGCTCAACCGCTCTAGGTGCGAGCGCAGAGCTTGGCTTGGAGAGATAGGTGAGAAATGAACTCGATCGCGCTAGTGGTGAGTGTGGAGGTCGGCTTGTAGAGCTAGGCGGGAGATGTGCTTGATCGCTTTAGGTGCGAGTGCTGAGCTCGGCTTGGAGAGCTAGGCTAGAAATGTAGTTGATCACGCTAGGTGCAATCATGGAGCTTGGCCTGGGCATGAGATCTACTCGACCGCATTGGGTGCGAGCGAGGAGCTTGGCTTTGGGGGGAGGTGTTTTCAACCTTATCCCTTATTTGTTTTATCTCTATGCTAGATTCTTGGCTTTATCTCTTCCCTTATTATTAGCGATGGGCTGGACTCAGTTGACTTTATCCCAAATTGATGCCCGCAATTCTAAGGTCGATTTGTCCAATAAGAAGGGCTTGAGAATCCTTAAGTCAATAATCTACAGAAAAACTAAACTTCAAAAATTGGTTCCTAGTTTTCTGTTTGTTTTGTGCTAAGCAATGAAGAGCTTAGCTTGGACAGATATGTGAGATATGTGCTCGACCACTCTAGGTGCGAGCGCAGAGCTCGGCTTGGAGAGCTAGGCGAGAGAGGGACTCGATCGCGCTACTGGCGAGTGTGGAGCTTGGCTTGTATAGCTAGGCAGGAGATGTGCTCGACCACTATAGGTGCAAGCGCGAAGCTCGGCTTGGAGAGCTAGGCTGGAGAGGTACTCGACCACGCTAGGTTCAATCGCGGAGCTTGGCTTGGGTTGGGAGATGTACTTGACCACACTGGGTAGGAGCGCAGAGCTCAACTTGAGGGAGATGTACTCGACCTTACTGGTTGCAAGCGCGGAGCTCGGCTTGGGCAGGAGATGTACTCGATCGCACTCAGTGCAAGCACAGAGCTCGATTTTGAGTTTGTCTGTGTGAACTTTTGCCTGATTGCCTACATGTGACTGTTTATTGCCAGTAAAGAGTGCATATTTCTATGATTGGTTTTTTGCTATTTGTTTGTAGTAGTGGACTTTTTACCCATTGGTTTAAATTTTTGTTTGATATTCTCATTTTGGAGTTGATGCTATAGTTTGTTTGTAGTAACCCATGCTTAAGTGGTCAGGAAGCTCGTTGACTCGTTGCAGAAAGAAACCCACGTGAGGTCATTGTGGAGCTCGGAGGCTCTTTCCTGAAGGTAATCCGTAGATAGCGGTTGTGGTGTGAGAGCCATCACTCTACATTTTTTGGAGAAGGCATTGTGTTGACATTGTTGTTCAATTGCGAGTGTGAGAACGATCAGCTTTAAGGGGCCTGTATTCACGGTGACTCTATCAACTTGACCTCGGTGGTGCCAAAGTTCACCACAAGTCTAGGGACTAGATCTTGGTGGGGCCAATGTTCATTGCGAGTCTAGGGACTCGACCTTGGTAGGGTTAATGTTCACCACAAGTCTAGGGACTCGAGTCCCTTGGTGGGGCCGATATTCATGCTAGTCAAGGGACTCGACCTTAGTAGGGTTGTTGTTCATCGTGAGTATAAGGACTTGACCTTGGTGGGGCTGATATTCATCGCAAGTCTAGGGACTCAACCTTAGTAGGGCCGTTGTTCACCGTGAGTCTTAAGGACCCGACCTTGGTGGGCCGATGTTCACCACAAAGTCTAGGGACTTGACCTTGGTGGGGCCGATGTTCACTACTAGTCGAGGGACTCAGCCTTCACCAAGGAGATGCCCAACTGCACTGTTGTGGAGGGAGGATGAGTTCGACTGTGCAGTTGTGGCGGGAGATAGAGTTCGACTATCTTGAGAGTTTTTCACAAAAATCCAAATAGGTTAGTGTAATACAAATTAAAAGTTTGAGAGTTGTAAACCTGACCCATTTCGCTAGAGCGTGCTGAAAGCTTGAGGCAAATAGACGAGGCACCCAAGTAGGATCCATCTTTGGTAGTTGTTGAGCTCGTCGATTCTATCCTGAAGGAAACTCGCACAAGGGGGTTTTGGAGTTCAGAAGCTCATTCTCAAAGGTAACCCACTGGTGGCAGTTGTGGTGCTAGTGTCATCACTTGTCATTTGCTGGAAAAGGCGTTGTGCTAACGAACTGTCCAAGTGCGAGTGTCAGAACACTCGGCTTTAAGGGGCCCATGTTCACCGCGAGAATAGGGATTTGACCTCGGTGGAACCAATGTTCATCGCGAGTCTAGGCTGTCTAGGGACTCGACCTTGGTGGGGCCAATGTTCACCGCAAGTCTAGGGACTCGACCTTGGTGGGGACCGATGTTCACCGCGAGTCTTGGGACACAACCTTTGTAGGGTCGTTGTTCACTGAGAGTCTACAAATTCGATCTTGGTGAGGTTGATGTTCACCACGAGTCTAGGGATTCAACCTCGATTAGGTCATTTTTCACCGCGAGTCTAGGGACTCGACCTTGGTGGGGCCAATATTCATAGTGAGTCTATAGACTTGGTGGGCCTGATGTTCATCGCAAGTCTAGGGACTAAACCTTGGTAGGGCCATTGTTCACTACAAGTCTAGGGACTCGACCTTGGTGGGGTTGATGTTCACCGTGAGTCTAGAGACTCGACCTCGGTAGGGCCAGTATTCAATGCGAGTCCAGGGACTCGACTTTGGTGAGGCTGATGTTCAACGCGAGTCTAGGGAATCAACCTTGGTGAAGGAGATGCTCGACCGCATTGTTTTTGCACGAGGTTGAGTTTGACTGTGTTGTTGTGGCAGGAGACGGAGTTCGATCATCCTGAGAGGTTTTCACCAAAATTCAAATAGGTTAGTGTAATACAAATTACAAGTTTGAGATTTGTAAACCTGAGCCATTTCACTATAATGTAATGAAGGCTTGAGGCACACGGGCGAGGCCCCCAGACAGTTATACTTCAACAATGATGATGGTTCGGGGTGCCCAGGAGGGGCTTCGTAGTTGGTGTTTCGTGCCACACAGGTGATTTCTCGTGAAGTGTATTCGTGGAGTGTGTAGCCACTCGGATTCTAGTAGAACCTAGAGGAGTTTTGGTGGGAAAAATCTCTAAAAACTAAATTTATTAGTAAAAATAAAATTGAAATAGCAAGTTTGAGAGAGACAAATCGAAGAAACTTAGCCGCTACTTCCAACTTTTCCCAATTGAGATTGTTTGTGGCCGAATGATTTTGATATTTTTTTTTCACATATTCTTCGAGCTTTGTTTGCGTGGGTCGAGACTCCTGATCATCAAAGAACTGTAGCAATCTTTCTTAGAAGTCCGTGGAGCTCCAAATAGCTAGATTAGAAGACGCATTGTGACTTGACCATGTGGGCGATGCAACTCCGTTATAGGGTCGAAAAGTTTTCATTTGAGATATGTATGCTACTCTAGAATGTTGGTGAGTTCATTGAGATTTAATGTGGGTGGTTGAACACCCTTGGGTGGGCAACTTGCCCATCGTGTATGTGGGTGGCAGGCCAGCTTTAAGAGGGCAAAGAAGCTTTTTGGAGACGTGGTGCGCATGATGAAAGATGGCCCACGTGGTGGGTGCAGTTAGCACCTTTCGCTGGCTTGCGGTTGGTGCAAACCTCCCGAGCGCATGATGAAATGCACCCACCTCTCGCGCCATGCACGTCCTCTATGGAGGGAGATGGCCTTGTAAAAGATGGGATAAGATGGAGAGTGGGAGATGACAATAAGAAAAAAATCTGGGGCTCAAAATGGTTACCCACACCAACCTCTTTTTCCATACAATCTCCAGTTTCAATATTGCAGGAAGATGCTAAAGTGGATGAACTAATTGATAAGCATAAGAGGGAGTGGAATAAGGGAATGATTCAAGAAGTATTTTCAAAAGAAGAGGTGGATCAGATTCTAAGCATACCCCTGAGTAGAGGCCAAGCTCAAGATAAGTTGATTTGGAGCCCTTCCAAGAAGATAGTTTTTTTAGTGAGTAGTGCTTATTTTTTGCAACTGGAAAGGCTCAAGAACAACAAAGGAGATAGTTTAGTGGGGGCTAAGATGGATGACTGGTGGAGAAACATTTAGAACCTAGAAGTTCCAAGTGTGACAAAGATGTTCCTGTGGAAAGTTGGGAATAATCTATTGCCAACAAAGGAGAATTTGTTTAAAAGGAGGGTAGTTGAGGATAAAAGATGCCCAGCTTGTAGTGCCAAAATAGAAACAATTATGCATGCTTTGTGGGAATGTCCAGCAGCTAATGATATATGGGCTGAGGTTGGAGGTTGTGTTCAAAAATGGGGAAGATCAAAAGAGGAGTTTTTGTTGTTGTGGGGGAAGTTAATGGAAAGGTTAAGCAAGAACAAGCTAGAAGAAATGGTAGTACTACTCAGGAAAGTTTGGTTGCACAAGAATGAATATGTTTTTGAGAAGAAGCTAAGCTGCCCTAAGATCCTTTTGAAGACAGCAAGTGAAGCTTTCCTCGATAACAAGGTAGCTTAGGCTTTTCAAAAACAGGCAGGGAAAGGGCAAGATAGTAATGCAAGGGGTTTAATGAAGTGGGAAAAACCAGAGTGTGGAAGTGTGAAGGTGAACTGAGATGCATCACTAAACTTGAAAGAGAGAAGAATGGGGGTTGGGATCATAATTAGAGATAATGAGGGAAAGGCTTTGGTTTCTATTTGTGATCAGAAGGCAAATGTGGACAGTCCAGTGGTGGCAGAGTGCTTTGCTATGAGGATGGCTTTGGAACTTTGCAGTAAACTCAATATTCACAAGGCTGTTTTTGAAGGAGATGCAAGGAATGTTATAGAGGCAGTGCAGAGTTTTGAAGAAGAGATGTCAGTTTTTGGTTCTTTAGTTGATGATGTAACGTTCTTTTTTAAAAATAGAATAGATTGGCAAATTCAGTTTGAATACAGAGAAAAAAATATAGTGGCACATACTCTAGCTAAGAAAGCTTTAAGTTTGTTAGAAAAAACAGTTTGGATAAAGGATGTACCAGACTTTGTTGCAAGAAGTTTGGATAGTGATAAAAGATGTAATACTTGACATATAGAAATGAAATATAGAGGCATTGTTAAAAAATAAAGACATCAATGGATGCCAATGTACATTAAATAAGGAAAAATGATAAATACACGAAAAACTCGACTCGCATATGTCCATACCACACTCTAAAGTAAACGATTAAGAGTAATGCTACTTATCATCTCAATTTCCATTATCCTCCAATTATCTTATGATATGGCATTAGATTATTGGAGACTATTTATTATATTTTATTTGTAAATTTATAATCTAATGTCATATCATGAAATAATAAGAGAATGATAGGAGTTAGGATGATGAATATATTTTTTCTTTTTTTAAACATGTGGTTTCAAGTATAATCAAATTGGTCATTGACTCATTCCATCAGTTCCCAATCGTTAGTAACCGCGAAAATTGCAACATCAATGAGTCAATGACAATGAAGACTTAACACATGACTCCGGCCTAATGGAAAATTGGTTTGGAGTCAATTACATGTATATTGTAATTATTGTTCAACACAGGCAGGCACGGGGTACGTACGTGCGTCAAAAACTAGTTGATTGTGATTGTGTGGGAAGCTTCGGCTGGCTAATTAAATTGTGATTGATTCCTTGGTGAGACTGAGCTCCGGTTTGAATTGAAAATTTATCTCAATTTATCTAATTTTATTATTATAATTTTATTGAATTTATATATAAAATATAATAAATAATTTAATTTTTTTAAATTTTAAAATAATATTATTATTAAAAAATAATATTCTAATAATATTTTATTCAATTCATTTAAAATCATTTTAATTCATTTCATAGTCATCTCTAAATCCAAAATGTGCGTGTGACGTGCCTATGCAAGGGCTCTTATTCTTTTGACGATCACAATCTTAACATGCAATGTACGTACCAAAAAAAGACAGCTCAAGAAACAAGACATGATGATATAAAGAGTTACGAGTGATGCTATCTATATCCCTCATACTTATCCCATTTTTGACTTCTCATCACCTTTATATCGTATTTTGTTTTTCAAAAAATAAAAATAAAATAAAAAAATTGACGAACAATGATATCTAATAAGATAAACTAATTATAGAAAAAAAAAAAGTAGAATGATGATGATATAGTATATAGGATTTTTAAAAGAGAAATTTTATTTACAATCCTGAGTGAGAGACTGCGTGTGCAGTCCCATTGATGAAAGAGAATAAAAGGAAAAAAAATTTATTTTAAAAAGGATATTATTATAATTTTAAATCTTTTTTAAACATAACTGTATGTGCTTACATGAGCGGTCCCTATTTAGAAACTGTATAACAATTTGTTTACAATTATGTAATAACGTTTACTTTTAATTTGATGGATTTAAATTTAATAAAAAAATATTATTATAGTTAAATTTGTCTATAAATTGGAAATAGTTTAAAAGTCTATCACTACTCTTCTTAAAAAAATGATCTGCATTAGTCCAACGCAGGCTATGTGATCAACCACTTAAATAAGCAATAACTTAAATTATGTCACATCAATATATATTGACATTGTCTAACTAGTGAGATAATAAGAACAAAAATAATATTTACAATTCTAACCAATGTGAGTCATATGCATTTCTTTTAGAAGAAATAGATAAATCTACAATTCATATGAAAAAAAGTATTTTTTAACGATCGATCTCACTTTTCTCAATAAAAGTATGCAAGAATTAGGTACTCTAAAATTATATTTAGACTGCGTTTAGATGTTGAGTTGAGTTCGGTTAAATCGAGTTATTTATGAATAATAGTGAGTTGAGTAGTGAAAGAAGTTATGTAGACTTGGATGTTAAGATAAGTTTAGTACTTTTTATAAAAAATTGAAAAAGGTTGTGGGGTCTCAAGTATAAATATGTTTTAAGTTGAAAAAAGTTATGGGTCTTACGTGTAAGAAGATTTTGAGTTAAGATGAATTTAATAATTTAAAAATTAAATATTTAAATACTAAATTTAATTTAAAATTAGACTAAACTTAATTAAATTTGAGAAACAAACGCAATTTTAATATTACTACGAGAAGAAAGCACTTTCCACTTTTCTCAGCACGAGCTTAATCGACATGCTCAAACATTAAAAATAAAATAAAATAAAATAAAATCACAACCACGGTCCATTAATATTAGTAGACCTCATAATTAGCAATTAATATACTAATAGCTAGCTAGTTCATTAAAAAAACATAGATCAGCTAACTATTAGTAGACGAGTACTACGTGACAAGCATGCAGAAGTTTTTTATTTATTTATTTATTTAATAAGGAAAATGAAAAGACCCACTAATTAAAAGAATCTTCTTGTTTAGTCAAACTAACATGATCATATATGATTAAAAGCTGAATAAGAAAACAAGTAAACAAACAGATGAATAAACTGCGGCTGCTCGAGGTGCTGGTGGAATTGTAACTTACTCAATAAATATTATAGCTAGGTAAACCATACAATTAATTAATTAGTTTGGATTACGTTTGAACAGTAAAGTGATCACAGATGATCTGTAAATAATAATAATAATAAAAATAATAAATAATAATAAATAATAATAAAAATAATAAAAAATAGATAAAAAATAATAAAAAATAATAAAAAATAATAATAGATTATAAAATTTGTCACTTAAAATTACTATATAGACCGAATATGTTTTGTTAATTAATAAAAAAAAAGGCATCTTATCAATACGAAATAAAACCAAGAGGTCGATGGCATGAATAGAAGGCATCAAAACTCATTTAGGATCGTTCCTTAATCTTACTTGATTACAGATTCCGTACAGTAGGCGAGGTGGGGAACTCTCTAGCAATGATGAGAAGAATAATCTTTGTAAAGACACATCAAGGCTTAAAATAGACAAACCTAACCACCTAAACGTTGATCCTTTTCTTCCCACGTACATGGCCCGATTCCTTTAATTATTCATCTATCCTACGCATATTAAAAAACAAATAATAGTAATAATAATAATAATAATAATAATAATAATAATAATAATAATAATAATAATTCATCCATCCTAATCATATTATATGACCCGATTCCTTTTCTGCTCACATACATGATAAGAAAATATTCATGACGTGGATTGTAAGACGAGCAAAAATTCAAACTTATGAAAATTTCGATTCGCTTGAAGTATATATATTTCGAATAAACTTTTACCGAACAATCACAACAATAGTAATTATTCATTGTAAAAACGCTTTTGAGTGAATCTCTATGGATAACATAAATACACTACTCTAATAGAGCTTAGGGTTAATTGGAGGGAGGGAGATATTACGACTATGATATTGAAATGCAGGTTATATAGTTTGCCTTTTTTGTTTTTGCTTGCTGATCGTCGGCTTTGATCTCTAATTCCTGTTGTAGCTCAAGAGTGCCTAGGGAAGCCATTTGTAGTCTCCTTTTATTCCTCTTCCTTCACAAATAATGAGAGTCAGAGATAAATATAATTGTTAAGGTGTGTTTTGTAATCTCCAGCTGCGACATTATCCCAGGACCCTGCAAAGGAGGAAGAGGTGGTGGTCGGATGTGTCCATGACACCTCTGATGCCAAAGTCAGTATATGTTTATATAGGGAACCGAAAGGTTGAGATTAGAGAGTTTGGAGATTGATCAACCGTTTTCTTTTGCTAGCCTTTACCTATTTATTTAAATCCCTTGAGGGATCCCAGACCCTACTGTCGCTGTAATGATCATCCTCTATTATGGATGGCATAGTGTCCAATTTAATGCGGCCAATCCTGCAGGGGATGGATCCCGATTAGTCTTTCTCTCATTAATCTACTAGGCTCGAGGGAGGGTTGTTTGTCTCTTCACCCATGGGCCAACTTGGGCTTCTTTCCTGTCATTCCTTGGCCCACTGAGTCATGGATCAAGGGCTTTGGGGGAGCAGCTTGAGCCCAGCCTAACTAGGTACAAAAACCCCATTCTAGTTACCCCGCAAATTTATACCATGCAAGCGTGGTAGAAACTTCCTTTTTCCACACGTTTCAACTCCCCTCTTAAACTCATTCCGTTGTTGCACCTTCCCAAGCATTGGGAACTGGCATAATGGTCATGTGGGGTCCCCACGTCCTGTCAGCTCACCGTTTGGGCTCCTAAACCATTACCTTTCCCCTATTTATATTGTTCCATGGTCCTGGAGTGGTCCCTTCCTCTTCTACCTTTTGATTCACTTACTTGATGCCCTTTTCTTCAACTTTAACTCTCATTCTTTCGCCGTTCATTAGATCTGCTCTCAATGGCAACCAAGAATACTTCTCTTCGGGAACCTCCCTCCTACGACGAACATGGATTGTCCACCGCCGTCGACCCCACGGCCCATGACACACTACGCAATTCGCAAAGAATACTAGATTCCATGCTCTTGGAGGTTTCAGAAATCGGCCAGGGGGCCGTTGATTCTGGGGGCAATACTGAGAAGGTCACCCAATACACAAGCATATTTTTGCATGGCCTAAGGTGTCCCTTTTGCCTCCTGGTCTGTGGCATTCTAGACTTCCTAGGCTTGGCCCCGGCCAAGTTGCATCCCAATGCCTAGAGGATTCTGACGTCTTACTATGTGGCATGGTGCAAGGTCTTGGAGTTTGTTGGGGAGGAGTACTCGACCTAACCACTCGGGAGTTTCTATTCGTGCAAGCGGTTCAAGTTCTGGAGGGGAATATTTGCAATTTCCATCTGTGCCCCAACTTCTGTCTCGCTTGACTCGAGACACGTCATTCAAACACCAAGCGGTGGCAAATAAAAGTTTTCTTCGTGTCGAGCGAAGGATGGGAGTTCTCGTTCGGCGAAGTTGTCGCTTAGGAATTCTTCATCTGGTTAGATTGGGGAGTCGTTCCTGATGATAGGCAGATCAGGATTGACTTATTTAAGTGCGAGCGAGCCCGCATTCAACTGGTGTACTTGTGGGTTTGAGAGCATCAGGAGGAGGTCAGGACCAATGCCCTTTTGACCGAGGACAATATCGCCTAGTTCCTTGTCGCACTTGATCAGTCCCATGTCGTGGTCCACAATTTCTTGAAGGTGTACCCGATCCTGCTAGGAGTCAAGAGGCCGTCCTACGGCCGGTCAAGGGAAGTGACTAAGAGGCCTTGTCGGGAGGGCAAGACGGTCCTCTTTTAGTCGGGGGAATCTGATGATGATTTGGGACGATTTGAATCTTCTATCCCAGGGGTGATGCTAATACCTCCATTCGTCCAAGATGCTAACCTTTCGACTACCCTACCAGGCGATAAGGGGGAGTACTCAACAACAACCGAGATGACGAGGAGCTGGAGGTAGTGTTCCTCAAGGCTTTGCAACACACGGTCTCTAGCGTGCTCAGAACGACCATCGTCACAGAGTGCCATGAGGTGTTTGGCCACGTTCACGCCCCTTTGGGAGCTATCGATAGGGAGGCTTCATCAGTTCTAGGGAACACCCTTGCTAGCTTAAGGGGATTGTTTAGGGTGATGTTAAGGGGTGGCTTGCATTCCAGAGGATTGGCTCTGCCTCAGCTTTCATTGGCGGGATGCATCCCGGCCTCACCATTCCCGAGAGCCTTTGGCACGAGAATCCTGTGATGCTTAGTGAGGATGGGTCTTCAACATCCTCATCTTCGACTGGGTAGTCCCTCAGGCAGGATGTCTCCTTGTCCATTTCTTTCAACGAGGCTTCCCAGCCAGCCAATTCCACAGGTGGCAGTCCTTTTGTGTTGTTGGAAGAGGGGGCGAGCAACGATGCAAGGGTAGGGAAGTACTTGACAACGCATGTGTCGAACACTCTGTGGGCCTTTGCTCTTGGGCCTCCTGGTGGCTCGATGCCTCGGAGAAGGGATGGCACTTTTTCTTTTTGCCCCTTGGGAATCGGGCTAGGGCTAAGGTAATCTGGAAAATGGTTGATGAGCTTAGCATCATCCTCTCCCCAGTGGGGCCCTTTCTCTTGTATTGGTTTGCATACACGTTTGGTTCTATATTTTTTGCTTCCTAACTTGTTTTATTTGACAGGGGTTTGAGTTTTTTGCAGCTTGGGTCGTGGATGGCTTGATCGAGGTGGAGAAGGAGGTCGAGACCCTATGTAGTTTAGGAGTGCGGGCGTATTGCGAGATGTTCAGACTCAAAACCGTGTTGGAGAGTGCTGAGAGGGCCTTTAAGGAGATTGAGGCCAAGATTGGATATTTTCAGTAGATAATCAAGGACCTTTGTAAGGAGTCATTTGGCCATCGTGTAGACAAGGAGGCATTAAGGCAAGAGACTTCTCGCCGTGAGTCC
The DNA here is from genome assembly GCA_003123785.1 of Pterocarya stenoptera. NCBI lineage: Eukaryota > Viridiplantae > Streptophyta > Magnoliopsida > Fagales > Juglandaceae > Pterocarya > Pterocarya stenoptera. Next base: position 38,575 of record QEOT01001156.1, read on the forward strand.
ACTGCCAGGGCTATGGATGAGGAGAGGGACTTCGAGTGGGCACGGGCACTCCACCTAAAGGTAGAGGTGAGGGAGGGCCACTAGCTCTACCTAGACTATGTCGCCTCGTTGTTCGAAATTGAAGAGGTCCTTTCCAAGAAGGACGGGTTGGTGATGAAGAAGGCGTAGAGCTGGGGGAGTCTCATCTATGGCTCAAGGAGGAGATGAGGTCCCGCTAGTACAGGTGAAGAAGCTGGAGGCTGAGCTTGCCACGATCGGTGAAACTCGCTAGGATCACCCCTAATTGGCGGCAGCCAAACGACTTTGTAACTAGGCTTGGGGCTACCGGTACTCCCAAGGGTTAGAGAGGGCAAGGGGAGACGTGGAGGTGAATCCCTACGACATTTCTAGCTCTCTGGCTTTGGCCCATTTCGTACCTCAGGAGGATTGCGACTCCCTTGACTCTTTGGGTCATGACTTGATGCCTAAAACCTTCCCTGACTCAATTGCTTGTCCTTAACTGCATAAATATTAGTTTTCACCCCACCCCTACTCCATCTTAGGGCTCGATGAAGTCTTCTTCACACAGTATGTGCATCGTGTGTGCGTGTCTCCACGGGATATGTACCTAGGGAGCTAGGCAAGATCTGAACTTGTTCGCATTGAGTGCTGATTGACCTCCAAGATTCAAGTGCAGAGCACCACCCTAGAGAACCAAAAAGAATATGAAATCAACCGCGCTGGGTGGCGATAGTCCTAAAGAACCATACGAGATTTGGAATCAACCAAGTTGGATGACGAGGAGGGATTGAGACACTTAAGAGATGTGTTTCTTCCTTTGATCGCAGAGGTTCAAGCATTGAGCATCGACATAAGGAACAAGGCAAGATCTAGAATCGATCGCGCTGGGTGGTGATTGGTCGCCGAGGTAAGGATGGAGTATAGCCTTAAGGGACTAGGCCGGATCTAGAATCGACCGCGTTGGGTTGCGATTGGTCTTCGAGGCAATAGCGCAGAGGATAGACCTAAGGAACTAGGCATGATCTGAAAATGATCGCGTTGGGTGGCGAGGAGGGACTAGGACTCTTAGGAGAATTGTTCCCTCTTTTGATCCCCGATGTTCGAGAGAGGAGCATAGTCCCAAGGAACTAGGCGGGATCTGAAATCTACTGCGTTGGGTGGTAATTTTTTGTCGAGGTACTAGCGCATAGCATAGCCCTAAGGAACCAGGCGGGATTTGAGATCGATCGCGCTAGGTGGTGATTGGTCACCAAGGCACTAGCGCTGAGCTTATTCTTAAGGGACTAGGTGGGATCTAGAATTGACAGCCCTGAGTGGTGATTGGTCGTTGAGGTACTAGCGTGGAGCATAGTCCTAAGGAACCAGATGAGATATGAAATCGATCACATTGGGTGATGATTGGTCACTGAGGTACTAGCTTGAAATATAGCCCTAAGCAGCCAGGCAGGATCTGAAATCGACCACGTTGGGTGGCGAGGAGGTCTCTGTATCGCCCAATTATATACGCGTATCATACATGCAAACATCATCTCTTATTAATCTCATCGTTGGTTGTTTACTTGGTGAGACATTGAATACAAAAGGGAAAGGGGAACTTCCATTGTTCTCAAGTGTTTTGGATTGCTGGTTTGTTGGACTTTGACTTGGCTGACCTTTGGACAGTTTCAGGTGGGAAAGAGCTGGCTTTCCGTCTCTTCGCTATTCCAACTTGAGTCGCTGCACTCTTTGCCTCGTAACTATTGCACATAGCATCCCTTGCCACCACTTGCTCGCCGCATACCGCTCCTATGCCTTCCTTTGTTGGGAACTTCATCTTCAAGTGGTATGTCTAGGTCACTAGCTTTAAACTACTGAACTGGTGCCGCCCAAGTTTAAACCATTAACTGATCCCCATCTTGGCAAATGCCTTCCAGAAGAGGATGTCAGCTGAATTGTCGTTGTCCACTAGTATCCTTCTAGTTATGTAGTTGGCCACCCTCATCGCCACCTTCAAGGCATCATCGTGTGGGTAGATCACTCCCTCACAATTTGCCTCATCAAAGGAAACTGCCAGGGTCTTCTGGGTCTAGGCCTACTTGGGAAATTTTCCTTCGGGCATAAGCCTTTTTTTTGGATGTGAATGCAGCTCTACTAGCAAGCCCCTCTGCTATAGTGTGGATTTCTTCCAGCGGGACATCGATTTGGTTTCGTTTCGGCAAACTTCCTTCCCTTCTCCTCACATTTCCCCTCCTCGGGCTTTCGCTTTGGCGACCTCCCCGTCTCGGCTCTTGCTTGTCCTTGCTTGCTTGCCTAAGGGGCGAGGGGCACCCAAACATCTCTCCTCAAACCACTTCTTGAACATCTTCTCAAATCTTCGACATGATCTTCCTCCTTAGGAGTACACAGAGGATGAGCAGCTAGTACACAGAGGATGATCCTCCTATTCTTTTTGTCATTTCCTCGTACTTTTCTTAAGGCTGCGCAACTCGTTGCCCATCCTTCTAAGCTCTACGTCTTTGGGTGGCACCCCACTAGTATTTTGCGACTCCCCCTCCATCAGCTCGGTCTGACTTGGCCCAACGCCTCCCTTGAACTCAGGATTCCTTTGCTCTAGCGTCTTGTTCTCCTGTTGTAGGGCTTCCTTGTTTGAAGTCAATTTCTTTACAAGTTCCTCCATTTTCGTGACTCTCCCCTCCATACTTGTTGACGTAGACTCCTACTTGAGGGTCATGCAAGAACGTGTCATTGTTGGCATACAAAAGGCACAGACGGCACCAACTGTTAAGGTGTGTTTTGTAATATCTAGTTACAATAGCATCCTGGGAGCCAGGAAAGGAGGAATAGGTGGTGGTCGGATGTGTACGTGATACCTTCGATGTCAACTTCAGAATATGTTTTCTACAGTTAATCGAAAGGTAGAGATCATAGAGTTTGGAGATTGATCAATATTTTTCTCTTGCCAGCCTTGTCTTATTTATACTAAATCTCTTGAGGAATCCCAGACCTTATTGTCGCTGTATTGATCATCCTCTATTCTGGACGGCATGGTGTTTCATTTAATGCGGCTGCTCCTATCAGCAATTGGGACTCAACTTTGATGTCGACCATCCGAGTTGCATTTAATGTGGCCGATCTTGTAGGGAATAGGATCCCGACCAATCTTTCTCTCATTAATGCACTAGGCTCGAGGAAGGGTTATCTGTCACTTCCCGATGAGCTAGCTTGGGCTTCTTTCCTGTAATTCCTTGACGCGCTGAGTCCTGGAACAAGGGCTGGGGAGTGGCTTGAGCCCGGCCTAGTTGGGTACAAAAACCCCATTTGAATCATTTAACTAAATTTGGCTAGATTTTGTTTTCTAATCCAATATCAATGCTCTTAGTAAATCCTTATTAGTAAGCTAAACAACACTCAATCAATGTTATTATAGCAATTAACTCACGTAAAACAACCATGCCCCTAGTCTAACGGCGACCAAAGAGATGAGCTCCTACCCATTGACAATCCCTCCAAAAATGGCCCTATGTTGATTGCAATCCCCGCCCCCAACTCATTGGAGACTTCGTTGCTCCGTTTGTTTTTGTGTGTAAGAAAGCCGAATCCAATTAAGCACTCAGTTCAGATACAACTCAAACTTTAAACCAAGTTCTAACTAAATTTATAAGTAATCAAGCTAGTTTAGCCATGATTTGAGAGCTCGAATCATACTTGAGCTCTCAAACCCGGGGGTAAATACACTTAAGCTTAACACATGATGCAAAACTTGAGCTCGGGCACCTCAAACTCACTTGAACTCAATACAATCTTATACATAATCACCTTCAAGAGACGTCATGATAGCAAAATCTCTATCAAAATTGAATCTTCTAAATAGCGAGAACAAAATCAATGTTGTATCTCATGCCAATAAGGTGGCACCAGATATAATATGTATGCATTAAAACTTATCTTCGAGCTCTAGAACTTATAATAAGATATATACACAAAATAAATCATACAATATAACTAACTGTATTTTTTATAAAGTACTAAATACTCGATAAATATTGCTGAAATCATTACCCAAACTAATTAACAACCTTTTAAAACAAATAATTTTCTGATAATTCTGAAATACAAATACGAGATACTTTCATTTTATTTCATTATGTTATGTTATTAAAAATTAGCGTGAATATAGGATCTTTCTGCTAGCAAATTTTATAATTATACTTTAAGATAACTTAATTGTTTTCCCTTTAAAATAATAATAAAAAAAAAACACGTAAAGTTCGTCAAAGATAGGATCAGCCTTGCAGTCAGTCTTTGGAGCGATGGTCCACCAGTCAGCTCCACTCTGGTTTGGCTACTAAAAGAGACAGCTATGTATGTGATGGGCGATCCCAAGGTGATTTCCATAGACTGCAGCTTTTATCCAAAAAAGTACAAAGTGAGAAGTGAAAGACAACGTATATATGGCGATCTTGCTGTTGAAATTCATGGGCACTACAACAATGCTTTTAATTATGACCGACTAAATGTAAACAAACTGACAAAGTAAGCGTCAAAAAAGAGTCTCAAAGCTCTCTCCAGAGAAAGCCCTCCCTCCCTCCTCCCATCTGGTTAGACTAAAGATTGAGCAACCTTTTATTTTTCAATTTTTGTTTGTTTTGCTGTCTAAAGTATGGTGAAATGCTTATTTGCTGTTTTTTGGAACCCAACAACCACCACATGCTCTACCCGCAGGATTCCCAAGTTGCCGATCTTTCAGCCGGCCGCAAGCTTTCGTTGAATAGAGCGGCGCGTGAGTCACACGTGCGGGTCAAAACAGTGCATGAGATCCACTTGCCACTGCACTAGGAAGTTTTTACTACCGCCACGCGTGACTTTTCTGGGACTAGGGACCTCGGTTTCTTCAGACTCTACTGGTCACCACACTCCTAGCGTGGCGTGTCCCTCACGAGCCACCACAGTCTCTTTGTTTCTTGTACTTTGCTTTCCTTCAAGCTGAAAATTCGGATCTACAGTTGTAATTCGTTATTTTCACATCTATCTTTATGTTTATTGTTATTTCCTTTTGTTTAGGTAAAAATAAAAAATAAATAGTCTCTTGGACATTTTTTTCATAAAGTGAAAGTCCTCTCCTCCTCTGGAAAGTGGGGTTTGAAATCTCTGCTTTAGACAGAGTGTGGTCTCTCAAACGGTTTGTCTGTAGAAAGTTATATAAGTTAAGACCATACCAGTCATAAATGAATTTGTGTACTGGTGGAGCCCCAACCGTGAATAGTTGGCTTGTAATCTGAGATTTTTCTTGTATGTATCAGGTCACAGCTGTAACTTCGAATTCATAAATGAATGTAGTCTGTTTTCCATAAATAAAAAACGTTACAAAAAATGCCAAGCTAAGCTTTTTTCTCTTTTTATAACCGTATATGCATTATTCATGGCTTATAAATTTATAATTTGTACCACTTAGAAAGCACGTACCCACTTTCTCTTATATAAACTATTTTAGATTTAAAGAAAAAAAAAATAATGTTTTGAAAATACTTTAGAGGTAACGGCACGTATACCATGACGACCAAAGAGTATCACAATCACGTGAGATGCGCCAACCTGGGGATGCTTTACTCCGTATTTGATCCCCATAGTAAATTGGTCGAATTACGTAGACTCCCAAGAATGCATGTATAGCCAACCAGATGTCCAAAAGTATCTGACTCCAATCAAATTGATCGGCTTATGTGAGAGTTTGGTTCCTGAGTATGTAAAACAAACCCAATTTCCAAAAGTATTTGACTCCAGATCAAATTGATCTAACGACATGGATGCTCGGATCCAAGCATGTAAACCTTACCCTAATCTTAGAAAGAACTCGATCCCAATCAAATTGATCAGATTACGAGGGAGCTTAATTCCCGACCATGTAAAGTGTACACCAACCTCCCAAAGTATCTGACCTCTGATCAAACTGGCTAAATTACGTGGGAGGTCAGCTCCCAAGCATGTAATCGATGCCTCGATCTCCCAAAGTATTCGGCCTTCGGGCGTGTCAAAGGGTGTTCAAAGCAAACAAACAAAGTGCTCAGAAATGAGAAAACAAACAAAGACTACCCAAACCTCAGGAAACAAGCAACAACCCGAAATGAGAAAACAAAGTGCTCAGATCTCGAGGAAAACAAACAAAGAGTGTCTGCACCCCGACAGGCAATGAGTGCTTGCAACTTGTAGCGAGAGACAACATCTTGCACACAAGGCCAACGAAAGTGCTTCCTCATGAGGAAAGCAACATGAGGAGCAACAAAGCATGGAGGTTTGGCAAGGGCCGAGCTAAAGGGCTCGCTTGAGTGGAGGGGTGAGCAAAAGTGACCGCCACCTCAATCCCCGAGCATAACAATATAGAGCTCACATCCCGGGGAAATAAAAAAATGCTCGAACCCAAGGGGCAGCAAATAGTGCTCAAACCTTAGAGCGTGCTTGGCCCCTAGGGCAAGCAAAGAGTACTCCCACCTAACCAAGCAAAAGTGCTCACACCCCGAGGCGAGCAAAGGGGGTGCCACTAGGGCGAGCAATAATAACTCACCCCTCGGCAAGTAAAGTAGCCATTTCCCAAGGTGAGCAAAAAGAGATCACCTTGGGGAACTGCTCCTCTTAGAATCAAGCATTAAAAAAAATAAATGAAGTGATGTTTGCAAAAGTACTCATCCCAAGGCTTGCAAAAGTACTCGCATCCAGGAGGATGAGTGAGGTGCTTGAACCCTGGGCGGGCAAGTGACAACACTAAAGAAATGCTAACCTCTGAGGGCAAGCAAGGCACTTTTGCTCGGGCCCTGGGAAGTGCTCCTCTTAGGAGCGAGTATCAAACCTCTGATCAAATTGGTCAGATGACGTGGGATATCTAACCCTTGACCAAATTAGTCGGATTATGTGGGAGCTCAGCTCCCGAGCTTGTAAAGCGTACTCAATGTCCAAGAATATTTGACCATCAAGCCAACGTCATAAATACCATGAAGAAATCTCCATCTTAGACCCACAGCAATGGTAGCGTCTTGGGTCTATGGTTCGAAAGTGAAGATGTTTCTAGTTGCTTCTCTATATTTCCATATCTGCCGTGGTCGCGGATTGTGATATCCAACAGTATCTTACCATAAAGTCGACGGTAGAAATCTCCATCTCTGACCCACGACAATAGCAGCGCCGTGGATTTCTAGTGTAGAAGTGAAGATATTTCTTGTTATTTCTCTATATTTCCATCTTTGTCGTGGCCATAGGTCACACCGTAGTCAAATCCAGTCATGTTGACGAGATCTTCCAGCTTTTTCCTGGGTTGCTCCATGGTCAATGAACAAACATGGTTCTGCAATGTCTTTGGAGATAAAGAAGTCTAGAGCAGAAGGAGAAGGAAAAGAAAAGAAGAATGAAGAACAAGAAGATGGTAGATGGAGAGTACAGGGTGCAAGAGAAGATGAAGCTGGTTTTGGAGGTTTTTGATTGTCGTTACTTGGTTTGTTTTTGTCTAATTCGATTTGTTGTAGGGGTATTTTAGTCAATTTAGATATGTGGCAAGGGTAGTTTAGTAAGGGCACTTTGGTTGGATCAGCCTTTGTAGCAAGGGCATCTCAGTCTAATATGGGATTTGTAGAGGGACATTTCGGTCCAAATCAACGCATGAATTCCTACTTCGTAGGCTCTAAACTTGCTCTTTTATTATAGAATAGATGACTTTCATTTCATGTGTACAATAAAAAAGTAAAATTATAAAACAACAAAGAAAGCCTTATAAAACAATTGAAAAAAAAAAAGAGGAAATACAACTTAAAAAATCAACATCTAAAACGTTTAAAATATCTAAAACGATAAATAAACCTCTAAAAAGTAAAAAAAAAATCTAAAAACATGAATAATGAAATTAATAAATAAATGAAGGGGATGAAGAGATGCTCCCTCTCCACCAATTAGAATTTTGCAAACGATCCTAAACTTGGATCGGAGTCAGAGTTATTGGAGTTTGAAGGCTGAATAGAAGTTTGATGTAGAATTAACCTATACTCAAAGTTAGAGTTTATTTTTTTGGAGACCCGAAAGACTCCAGGTGATCTAATACATAGTTCCGCAATAGTCAATACATAGCTCCAAGTATCCATCGCATTGCAACTCCATTGTTGCTCCATCACGCTTGATCTAAAAAAAGAAAGAAGAGGAAATAGGTTTGGCCCACCGTGACCAACCTGTGTTGTATTAATAATTATATATATATATATGAGTTCTGCTGCATACAGTCATTTTTGCGTATTCATTGAGCACTCCATTGATGTGATTGACCAAAGCAGTTATTTTATATTAAAAAAAAAAAGTGACGCAACCAATTATATTAGTGGGAGTGTGCAAGGAATACACAAAAGTGACTACACATAAAATTTTTGTATATATATATTTTACAATTTGAGTTCAATTCAAGCTCTACAATTCGTATTACACTACAATGCTGAAACTAAGATATTCTAATCTTATATAATTCTATCTCCTTGATAATCACAATTTTTCGCTCCATTGTTGTCCTCATTTGACCTTGAAGCTTTACCTCTATCATCGATAGCTTAACCTTTATTTGCATCTTCTATTGATAAGGTTTGGTTAACATCCCCCCTCAAGAGAATAGGGATGGCACAAGCATTGAGCTTCCCTTTGAGCAACTGGAATTGAGTGGAAGATAGACCCTTGGGTGAAGATGTCAGCTACATGATCAATAGTGAAAATAGAATGAAGGCATACATCTTTTTTGAACACTTTCTTACACATAAAATGGAAATCCACTACGATATGCTTAGACCGAGCATGATACATTGGGCTAATTTCAAGTGCTGACGTACTCAATTCTCACACCAGACTTGCGGGCATTTTAGAATTGGTACACGAAGGTCTCGGAGGAGCATGCGTACCCAATCGATCTCAACCACTGTCATGGCTAAAGTATGGTACTTAGCCTCTGTGCTGGACCGTGAGATCACCTACTATTTCTAAGAGCACCAAGATATTAGGGAGTAACCTAAGAAGATGCCATATCCAGTTGTGGACCAACTGTCAATTAGGTCACCGTCCCAGTCTAAGTCATCCTAGGTAGTGAGTGTTAAAGGTCCTTTGGTATAGTAGAGACCATTATCAATTGTACCTATTAGGTAACGTAAAAAACATATGATAGAGCACTAGTGGGCAATGGTAGGACCATGGAGATGCTGGCACAACGGGTTGATAGAATATGCAATCTTAGGGTGTGTAAAAGTGTAATACTGCAAGGCGCATACTTACTCTAGCACAAGTGAAGGCCTTGTGCATCTTGGTTTGCCACAAGGCTGAGAAAGTAACTAATAGGACCCAAGTGTTTGAGAGCATATTTCAATTTTGGCTTGCTGATTAGTGAGAAAATAAGTGGGTTATGTTTCCTTATCACTAGCATGTCATCAACATTGATAATAAAAATGTGAATTTCAAAAGTTTGGCTAGCATTAAGTGAGTTGTTGAATGTAAAATATTTTGAGAAGGTAGAGTAGTCCTTGAATGATGAAAGTTGGGTCAATGCCATGCATGAAGAACTTCATCGATGCACAAGAAATGATGTTTGAGAGTTGGTTCCTCGAATTGAAGATTATAATATCATTGGAACCAAGTGAATCTTCAAGAACAAGTCAAATGAACATGAAACTATTGTGAGAAACAAGACTAGGCTTGTTGTACAAGGCTACACTCAAATGGAAGGAATTGACTTTGATGAAATCTTTCCTCTTGTTGCTCTATTGGCATCAGTCCGCATACTTCTAGTTATTACTCATCATCTGAACTTCAAGTTGTACCAAATGGATGTCAAGAGTGCATTTTTAAATGGCCTTATACAAGAAGAGGTATATGTTGAATAACCTAAAGGTTTGACTAACCATCTCTGTCCTGATCAGGTTTACAGGTTGAAGAAAGCCTTTTATGGACTAAAACAAGTATCTCGTGTTTGGTATGAAAGACTCACAATTTATCTACTCGAACATGGTTTCACTCGAGGACAAGCTAATAGGACTCCCTGGTATGCAACTACTCATTGGTCAAATTTATATTGACGACATTGTGCTTGGAGTAATAGTTGATTCATTTTCGTATCAATTTGCTACTGAAATGAAATCTAATTTGAGATGAGTATAATTGATGAGTTAAATTTCTTTTTGGGTATTCAAGTAAAACAAACTGAATAAAGAATTTTTATCTCATAATTTAAATATGCTAGAGAGTTTGTTCGAAAGTTTGCGATGGAAGGTAAGAGTCATACTCATACTCCCATGATCGCATATGTAAAAATCAGCACTGCTTCTATAAGTAAAAATGTTGATCCTACACTATATAGAAGCATGATATGAAGTCTTCTTTATATTACTACTAGTAGGCCTGATATAGCCTTTAGTGTATGTGTATGTGCTAGGTTTCAAGCCAATTCTAAAGAATCACACCTCACAACAGTCAAAAGAATCATTCAGTATCTTAGTGCAACTCTTGACTATGGGATTTTGTATTTCAAGGATACAAAATTGGAACTAGTAGATCATTCGAATGCAAATAGTGCTAGAAATGCTAATGATAGAAAAAGTACCTAAGGAGATTGTTTTTATGTAGGTGGAAACCTTGTAGCTTGGATGAGCAAAAAACAAAATTCTATATCCTTATCTACAGCTGAAGCTAAATATATTGTAGCTGGAAGTTGTTGCACTCAACTGTTATGGATGAAAAAGATGCTCCAAGATTTTGAATTCTCTTAAGAGACTATGACCATTTATTATGATAACTCAAGTGCCATTAGTATCTCTAAGAATCTCATTCATCATTTCATAATTAGAGACTTGGTCGAGTTTAAGATTGTGTCCTTGAACCATGTTCCTACTAAGCATCAACGACATGTTTACTAAACCTTTAGATGGTCTAAGGTTTGAGTTTCTAAGGAAATCCATAGGTGTGTGTGACATTAATTAATAGGAACACTTGCATGTTCTTGCATTCCTTGCATATCATTAATTTAGGACATGCATTTCACATACATATATTTTTCTTCATTTCTTTTTGTTAGCTCTGGTTGAGCTGGCTTCTATTTTCCTGTTTTATTCTATAAAACAAAAAAATGATAATAAAAATAGAAAATAATTTATAACCAAAAAGATGAAAAAGGAAGAGATCATTTTTGCTTTGCAAGTCAAGAGTACTCGGCCCTCACACTTGTCCATTCTTGAAGTTGGAACATTCTCACTATTTTTTTTTTTGTTAAGCACAATGTGAGTGTAGGCCCCATGGTTCATATTTGCCCAAAGTCACATTCTAGTGCACTGTGAGGAACTTATTTATAACATTTTACTCATTAAGTGTGTTCAATAAAGATTCATGGATATTGTCCAAAGGGGGAGTCTAAACTTTAATTTGACTAATACTAGTTGAACCTAGTACTAAAAGTCAAGCTGTCTCCTCTTGCCGAACATAAAGTTTCAATCCATATAAAAAAAGGTTGGTGTTTACTCATTGCGGAAAAAGACAAATACCCTACACAAATCATGTTCTTTTTTTTTTTTTTTGAGTAAAACACTAATCTCATTAATCAAATTGAAAACACTTACAAAAATCACATTGCATGAGACAAGATACATAGCTACTCCATATCTTTTGTTACCACAGAAAGAATACATGAAGGACAAAGTTCAAGATCGTACACATCCTCAGTGGATTTAAGGGCTTCCTTTGCTAAGTAATGTGCTGCCATATTGGCATCACAGTATATGTGTGAGATAGACCAAGAAGTATATGAGTTCAGGACCCTCCTTGCATCTTCTACTAGACAACCTCCCAAACTCCTATTCATTTTTTGTTGTTTGAGTACATCCACTACTTGCTTCGAGTCTCCCTCAAGATAGAGAGGTGTTAGGCCCATTTCTTTCCAGAACACAGCAGCCAGTAGAATACCATAAGCTTCCGCATCGAAAGGTCCACCTTTAAAGAGTCTATTTGCTCGCATGCATCCCATGACTTGTCTGTTATGATCTCTAGCCAGGACCCCTATTCCAATTCTCCCTTCTTGCATCTTCACAGCAGCATCCCAGTTAACTTTGAAGGATCCTATCTCGGGTTTGGTCCACCTGTGGACCCCTACTTGTGCTTTGGTAATGACCCCTTGACCCTCTTTGAGAACCTCTCTATATGAAGAGATTTTTGCCATGGCTTGTTTGTGCAGTGTCGTTGGGTGTCTGAGATCCTTTCCATGAACACATCGTTTCTCCGAGACCATAGTCCCCTCATTGTGACTACTACCTCATCAAGTTCTACTGGGCTGAGAGACTCTACTAATCTCGACCATATGTCAAACACCAAATCACTATGCATGGACATCTTCTGCACCTTCTTTTCACTTTGGCTCCATACATCTTTAGCAGCAATGCAGCTCCACAGGACATGGCCAGATGTTTCAGGTTCCTGTTCACAGATCAGACAGGTACTCTGCTCTACAATTTTCCTCCTCCTCAGATTAGCTAATGTTGGAAGAGCTTCCTTACATGCTCTCCATAGGAACATTTTAGTGCCAGGAGTAACTTTTAATCTCCAAATGGTCTTCCAGGCTTGAGTTTCCTTAGCTTTGACTGAGGTTTCTCCTTCTAGCATACTTTCCATTTCTTTGCTAAGATGGTAACCACTCTTAACAGTAAAGAGACCATTGGTTGTAAATTTCCATGCTAGCTTATCTTCTCGCCCACCCAAACTAATGGGAATTGCTTTGATGTGATCAATTTCCTCCTGAGAGAAGAGTTCAAGAAGGAGATGATCCTTCCATACTTTCAGATTGGGATCAATAAGGTCACTGACTCTCTCACACCAACAGTCTGCTTCTCGGATTGATTGCACCTTATGAGATGGGGAGGATGGAACCCACTTATCATTCCATATGTTCACCTGTCTTCCATTCCCAATCCTCCACACAAGGCCTTCCTTTAACAGGCCTATCCCTACATGAATTCCTCTCCAAGCAAAAGAAGGTCTTGATCCAAGCCGAGCCTCTAGAAAATCCTCCTTAGCGAAATACTTCTGTTTTAATATCCTTGCCACCAGTGAGTTTGGGTTCTGTAAGAGCCTCCAGCCTTGCTTAGCAAGTAAGGCTAAATTAAATCTCTTCAGATCTCTAAAACCGAGGCCACCTAAATCCTTGCCATAACTGAGCTGTTTCCAGTTGACCCATTGGATTTTAGATGTGTCTTCATTGAAGCCCCACCAGAATTTTCTTAGCAGATAGTTAAGCTTTCTAGTTATGGAAGCTGGTAGCAGGAACATACCCATTGCATAGGTAGGGATGGCTTGAAGAACATCTTTGAGAAGAACCTCTTTACCTGCAGCAGAGAGGAACCTGTTTCTCCAATTTGTGATTCTAGACCAGGTCCTATCAACAAGAGAATGGAAAGAAGCAACCTTAGCTCTGCCCACCAAGGCAGGTAGGCCTAATTATTTTTCAAAGTTGCTCGAGGATTTAACACCAGCCTGCTGTAAAATTTGCTGTTTGATCTCAGGGCCTGTATTTTTGCTAAAAAAAATGGAAGATTTCTCCTTGTTTAACAGTTGTCCCGAGGCTTTCTCATAGAGTTCAAGGATGTCAACCACTGCTGTAAGTTCCTCAGGATTTGCTTGGCAGAAAAAAAGGTTGTCATCTGTAAAGAAGGGGTGGTTAACTGAGTCTGGACCTCTACCAATAGGAACTGGAGTTAATCCCCCACTAGCCTCAGCTTTATTTAAGAGGGAGGTGAGAGCTTCTGCACAGAGAATAAAAAGGTAGGGGGAGATTGGATCTCCTTGTCTCAGCCCTCTTGAAGGCCAAAAAATCTATTGGGGTTCACCATTAACCATGATCAAATAGGAGACTGAACTGAGGCAGCCCTGAATCAACTTAATCCAATACTCACGGAATTCCATCTTAGTCATAACAGCCTCCACAAAAAGCCACTCCACCCTATCATAGGCCTTGCTCATATCTAATTTGAAGGCCATATAGCCTCTTTTCCCACTCACTCTTGAGTTCATAGAATGAAGAATTTCATAGGCTAAAAGGGTGTTATCAGTTATGAGCCTTCCAGGAACAAAGGCACTTTGATTTAAAGATATGAGCTTGGGAAGAATAACCTTAAGTCTGTTTGCTATAGTTTTAGATACCACTTTAAATAGCACATTACACAGACTGATGGGTCTGTAATCAGCAACTCGTCTGGGGCTTGTTACTTTAGGGATGAGGGAGATAAACGTATCATTCACCTCCTTAAGAGAGCCCCCTTGGTTTAAGACTTTTAGAGCATAGTTACAAACTTGCTCACTCACCACCCCCCAATGTTTTTGGTAGAATTGAGCAAGGAATCCATCCGGGCCAGGAGAACCAAGTGGGTTCATTTGCATTATGGCATCTGTTATGTTCTCTCTAGTAAAGGGCTTCAGAAGCCATTCCTTCATCTCAATGTCCAGCTTAGTGTCCAGTGCATACAAACAATTCTCAAAGTCTGTAGGGTGTGTAGAAGTAAAAAGGGAAGAGAAATAACCTGTGAAAACATCCCCAATTTCTGACTGCTCAGTAACAGTTCTTCCTTGTGAGTCCTCAACACACTTGATTGTGTTGGTCTTCCTCCTTTGATTGGCCTGCATGTGAAAAAATTTAGTGTTTTTGTCCCCTGCCTTGAGCCAATGTTGTTTAGCCCTTTGACGCCACTTGAGATCACTTTCTGTCATGGATGTTATCACTTCCTTTTGGATTTGTTGCATTGTTTCTATATGGTAGCCTGTTCCAGTCTCTTGGAGCACACCAATTCTTTGTTGACCTTGTGTGATGGCCAGTGATCTTGTTTTCTGCTTTCCTGCTTGCAGATCATTAGCTCCTGTTGGCATCTACCCAATTGTTTCCTCAGAATGCTGGCCTCACAGCCTAATTCACCATCCTTTTTCCATGCTTTATTAATAACATTGTGACACTCTTCTTTTAGTTCCCATGCCATCTCATACCGAAACACCCTTTTCCTCCTCCTTCTATCATAGCTTGTGTTACATAAATCAATGATGAGGGGTGAATGATCAGATTTCACTGCAGCAAGTGCAGTGCAAGAGCTTTGATTATAAAGTTCATTCCACTCCTTGTTGCCTAGAGCTTTATCTATTTTTTTCCTTTGTGAACAACCTGCCTTCCCTGTTATTTGCCCAGGTAAAACTCAGCCCCTTCGATAAAATCTCATTAAGGTCACAGAACTCAACTGCTTGCCTGAAATCCTCTATCTGTTTATAAGGTCTACTGGCCCCTCCCATTTTATCCTCTTGGTGAAGGATCTCATTAAAGTCACCAGTGCATAGCCAAGCCATCGGAATAGTTGGTTTTAACATTTTCAAAAGCTGCCAGCTGCTGCTCCTTTTACTAGTGTCAGGGTGCCCATAGAAGCCTGTAAATTGCCAGATGGGTCCATTGTCCTCTTCCTGGATTGATGCACTAATGTGCCATCTAGTGTAGTTTATAATTTTGACCTGCCATTTTTCTTTCCATAAGAGGGCATTACCTCCACTTAGCCCCACACTATCCACACCAAAACATCCGTCCATCTTCAAACTCCTCCTAATCTCTTCCATTCTTCTGTTTTTGCACTTAGTTTCCACTAGGAAAACTAGGAGGGGGCACTTTTCCTTAGTTAAGTTTCTAAGGACACTCATTGTCCGAGGGTTCCCAAGCCCTCGGCAGTTCCACACCAATATGCTCATGGATCATGGCAGGGCTGGGACCCAGCCTCTGCCTTGAAAGAGTTATACTCTTTTGTTGTTTCATCCTTCGTGGATCTTTTTGAAAGGAAAACCTCAGAAGCTGTTATTCTCCTTTTGCAGCTCCTCTGGTATTTAGTTTTATCCACTTTGGTTGAAGGATTAGCCAAGTATGGACTCTCATTGCTTCCTGTGTTGAGGGGCCTTTCCCTAGCTTTTCTTTTCCACCTTCTTACAGTACCTAGACCCTCACTCACAACCTCCATGCTGTCTGACACCATCTCGTTACTGGGTCCTTGTTTCCTGGGGCCAGTTTGACTATCGATAGAAGCCAAACCACTCCTTTTTAATGCTTCCTGATTTCTAGGCTCAGTCAACTAAAACATAGTTTCTTCTACTGTGTACTGTGCCTCCTGTGTTGTGTCAGGCTCCTGCTCCAATCCCTTGCTAGCTCCTTGTGTCCTTTCGAACAACATACTTCCATGCACGTGGGATGTTTGCGTGGTATCTCGGAGAGGTTTTTCATCCTGAAACTTAACCGGATTCCCAAGGTAACCACCCTGAAGACCATCTTTGCACTTTTTTTTCCTCTGTAAGCAGTTGAGATTTGACTCCTTGGGAACCTTCACCCTCATTTCTTGCTGAGACCATACTCTTTTTTCCTACCATGCCTCCCTCCTTGAAACTGCAGCCTCTCTGTTCCTGTTGTTCCCTGTTGTGGTGGTCGCCACCCTTAGAACCACCATATTTTCGACAGTAAAAAATGTTTGTATTCCTTGGTTGGCCTCGTAACCAGGGACCAAACTGATTTGATTCTTGTTGATCTCCTTGTTGATCTGTGCTCGGCCTTGTACAGTTTTTTCCTTTGTGAAAGATTGTCCCACATTGGAAACAGAAGCTTTGGAGTCTTTCATACTTGAAGGAAATCCAGTGTTGTTTCTCACCAAGACTCAGCCATTTCCCTCTCAGAAGAGGTTTGTGAAGATCCACAACTACCCTTACTCTAAGGCATCTCCCCCATGCACGTCCATCTGCCTCAGCTTCAACCCTGATGACCTGACCAATAGATGCTGCAAACTGTTCCCCAAACTCTTCATGCATTGTTACTAGTGGGAGGTTATGGAGTTGCACCCAGAACGGTTCAAACCGAAACTGAAGTGCATGTATAGAGATCGTTTCGTCCACTTCCATCATAGTGAAGAGATGCCTGTCATAAAACCATGGACGTCCACTTAATACTTTCTCCTTGTCTCCCCTCTTCTGGAATTCAATCAGGAAGCACTGCTCTCCCAACTCCTTGAAGGACACCCACCTCTCTAGCCTCCAAATTTGAGACATCGTGGTTTTGAAACATTCACTATTTACTCCTTTTTGAGTAAGGGCCTTCCCTACAATACAGTTCTCCCCTCTCCCGCCACCTTTTGTCATTTTCTCCTGCTTGACATGGTAACAGGAGCTTTCTTCCTTCGACAGATGCAGCCTCTCCCATGGTGTTGCCAAATCCTCTTCCTCCATTTAACTTAAATGCAAAAACTGCACTAGGGAACACTCAAAGAACACAGAAACTAAATCTCACAAGGCGTGAGACTAAGCCTTTGTGAAGACACAGAGGCACTAGGACCTTACTCTTCCCCCTTAGAGAGAAGGAAGGCACTCAAATAAAACTACCGGCCCAGATTGTTAGGTTACCCCACAAATCATGTTCTTTAAGTCCTTATAGAAAAAATTATTGCTCTATTCATTGTGGAAAAAGATGAACAATAAAATAGACATACAAAGGATTGAGCAAACTTTTGTTCGGAGGAGATACTCTTATCAAGTATCTAGACCCTAGCATAAAGTTTTCCTTTTGAGGTAAAAGATGACTCATTTGGGGGTATCTATTTGTCAAAAAGGAAAAATATAAATTAATATATATATAAAAATAAATTTGACCAGTGTGGTAAGTTGCCTCACCCACACACACACATGGACTTTGGTCATGGAGAATTTATGGTATGTCATCACCTATTTTTTGGCTCTTTATTTCAAATAAGAGAGTATGAACCTATTTTAAGGTTCATTGTGTGTTGGAACATGTTGCTTTGACATTTGGTATAATTAGGCAAGCGACTTGATTTTAAGGAAAGTAAATTGATTTCAAACTTTTTTTTTATTGCTTATTGCAAAACAGAGTGTTGGGTTAGATTTTATTTTATTTTTTTATTTTTTGGCATATGGGCATTTACTGCAAATACCAGTTCAGTACCAATTTATTTTGTATTTGGGCCCTCATAAGCATGCACATCATTTTCTTTTGGCATAGGACTCCCAGTGGGACTCCCTTAGACTGTTTTAATATGCCCCACTCAAGCAGGACTCCCAATCACATAGTTTAGTTCCCCCCCCCCCCCCCCCC
>QEOT01001156.1:74307-89688 GCA_003123785.1 Pterocarya stenoptera
GTATTCATATTTTTTTATCATTTAAAAAAAATTTTAAAAAATATATCAATACACTAATAGTCACTTTCTTAACTATTAAGTAAAGAAACAAATTTAAAAAAAAAATTAAAATACATAAGGTGTCAAAATGAGGGGACAAGTAGTTGAGTGGACAAAATAACATTTTTCAAAATTTTCAACTTTATATGACATATCAACAGTGTAGATGGCACGCTATTCACACCAGCTTGTAAATATAATTTTCCGTTACTCTATGCTGGCTGGTTGGCTCCCATATCTTTCATCCTATGTATCAAACTGTTTTAGTGCAAAACAAAATAGTTTAATTTGGTGCCGAATGGTCACTAGGGATCATAGACTAACGTCAATTAATATGCATCAGCCTCCCCAAAACCAATGTAAGTTGATCAAAGAATAGGCTCATCTATAGCTCACTCATAACAAAATCCGCCACAATGTCTTTTGCAACAGGAAAATAAAAAAAGCAGACGAAAAACATCAGACTTCAATTGAGATAACCGCTCTTTGCTTCCTCGTGAAAACCATGAAATTTGGTGGCATTTGGAAGCAGAAGAAGGCCACTCACGTTGTATCCGGGCCTCCCCAAATATCAGCTGGGAATTCCTTGTCAAAGCAAGGAAAGCTCAACACCACTCACTCAGGTGGATGCTGTAGAGGTTTCAACGACTGCATGATTATGGGGTCTGCGGTCTCAACCAACCAATCTTCCAGCAAGCACCACCACAGCCAGCATTCAATTTCCAAATTGGTGCAGCAGGTAATTAATTAGGAGCCTAGCAATTGATGAAATTTAGATTTCTTAGAGTTTTTACTTGAATTTTAGAATCCCCATGAAATGAACCTTTATCAGTCAATATTAAATGCTCTTCCCGGCCTGTAGGCTTCAGGAACTCATGTTGGAGATCTGAATCCTACCTGACGTTCTCCCTACTTGTCTATTGGGACCCAAATAATTCCAAACTATTCTTGACAATGAAGTACCCCACAAGTAGCTTTAATTTACTCCCAGTTTGTATTTCTTAATCTATTCTTGTTAGATATAATTAATGTGCTTTTTGGCATGTAAAGATAGCCGATCTGGAAAGGGAGGTCCAAAACCAGAAAGAACACAAGCTCTTGTACGCAAAAAGAACTGAAAGAACACAAGAGTATTTAAGGTACTGTCTCCAGATAGCACAAGACAATGGATTCCTACACCTCATCATTAACGACAATGATGATCAAGTACAGCAAGGTATTCTTTCCTCCGATGTTGCTCCTAGTCCCTTAGTGCCTGCTCTTGTGCGGCAAAACTCCAAGTTAGCATCCATCATTGATCAAGCCAAGTTAAATGGATGGTACATCGATCCACTTGAGGTCAGTTTCTTTCATGGGTACTTCCAATAAAACACACATTTTAAGTATTTTACAGAAACTGCTAAACCAGAAATGGTCACCCAAATGACCTAACTTAATTTTAGGCATTGGGAACAGAACATTAGACCCTTTTTATACGCTAAATACTTTCTTGATTAACAAATAATATGGTAACAGCTTGAGTTGCAAGAAAAGCTAGGCCACGGAAGCACTGCAGATATTTACAGAGGAACATTGCGGGGAGTAGATGTTGCAGTGAAGTGCATATACCCTGATTATTTCCACTCAAATGCGAATGGGGTGTCGTTTTTTGCTCAAGAAGTCGACACCTTATCGAGGCAGCGCCATCCATATGTGCTGCATCTAATGGGTGCGTGCCTAGAGCCCCCTAATCATGGGTGGGTAGTGACAGAATTACTGGGCATGACGCTTAAGGACTGGCTGCATGGATCGGGAAAGAGACAGAAAGAGAGGATGGTGCCACTTCCCCCAATCGAAGAGAGGCTGTCTCGGGCATTGGAGATATCTCAAGCGATGCAGTACCTGCATGAACAAAAGCCTAGTGTTATTCACCGCGATTTGAAGCCTAGCAACATTTTCTTGGATGACTCCAAACACGTGAGGGTGGCGGATTTTGGTCATGCCCGGTTCTTGAGTGATAAAGAGATGGCTCTCACCGGTGAAACAGGCAAGAACTATTATGTTTGGCACCTTATTAATTGTACTTGGAAGCCTTGGAAAAACATCATGAATCAGCTTTCACACTATTAAGCTGATTTGTAAAAGAAGTTTAAAGATCAATTTTAATTTTTTTTTAATCTAACATGTCAGATGCATTGGAGACTATAACCTCCACATTGAGTTATAAGTTGAATGTTTTTTTATACACATTTAAGGATAAAATTAACCTACTAGGTTTTGTCTATAGTTATCAACAGTCTTTATTTTCCCCAAAATTAGGTCAACATATATATTACATATAACCATGTTCTAGCTACTAGTAGTATATATCCTTTCCCTTTTAACTGGTTACTTGAAAAGAAAATTCTTTTAATTTTCAGGAACACTTGTGTACATGGCACCAGAAGTGATCCGATGTGAGCCCTATGATGAAAAATGTGATGTATACAGCTTTGGTATCATTCTCAATGAGATTATTACTGGAGAGTATCCATACATTGAGACAAATTACAGTCCTGTACAGGTAAAGCAACTAATGATCTTCAATCTAGACATGAAAATTTATGCCATATTATAATATAAAAAGAGAACTTCATCATGTCATTGTGAAAGAGATCAAGAGTTGAAATAAGATTTGACCAAAGTAATCATATATGTTTCTAATTTAAGTCTTTAATCGTTACTTGACTCTGCGTTTTATAGATTGCCATGGAAGTTGGAGAGGGTAGGCTAAGGCCAAAGCTTCCCAAGGAAGATGAGCAACTTGGAGGGCTCATTGATCTCATTTGCCTTTCATGGGATAAGGATGCTAATAATAGACCATCCTTCAGGACAATCACTTGCAAGCTGAGGAACATTCGAAAGAGTAGTATTGGAGAAACTGTTTTGTTATAACTTAATTGTAAGCTTTCATCAGCTAATTTTAGCGTTCTAGACAATCCTTAATTAGGTGATTTTGAAGGTTGTGAGAACTCAAAAAAGGTTTATAGAATTGATTGAGTTGAACGAACTGATTAAATAAGTTGATTCCTCTCATCTAGCAGACATAATGTACTCGATGAGGCATTTTGAACTCTTTTGCAAAGTTTGAGTCTTATTATCCCCATTGTATTTCTCTTTCTTTAACTATTACTTAGTTAGTTATTTTTAAGTGTTTAAATCTCCATTGTTGTGTTTAGGTTAGGGACCCCTAGATGAAGGGTTGAGATTAAATTCCAAAAATTCTAACTTTTTCTCCCATTTCCCGTCTTCCCTCTCTCTGCTCCCCTCCAATTGTTTCCCCTTCTCTCTCCCTTCTCCTTCATGCCCCATCACGGCCACCCACTCACCGCAGCCCACACTGCACCGTCACCATCCCACCTCACCTGAGACCTCCCTCCACCTTTGATCCCCTCCCCCACTACGGATCTCTCTCTCTCCCCGAATCCCCCCCTCTGCGAGTCTCATCTCCCTATCGGGTTCCTTAGCAACACCGCCCAGGAACCCCGCTATTGCTACCATCACGACTCGCCAAGGTTACCAGCCCTTCCACCAGAGCCCCTTGCTCCTCCATGCCTAGCCCAGTAGCCCCCTCTTCTCTCTCTCTCTCTCTCTCCTCAGCCACGACCTCAGCCCCTTTCTCTTCCCAAGCGCCACCAGCACCACCACAAGCCCGCCTCCAAGGTCACCTCACCCACCACCGCAACCCAGCGCCTTTCCCCTCCACAGATCCATGCCCCTCTCCCTCTCCTCTGTTTCTCATTACCATAGCCATACCTGAGCCACCGTACGCCACCTCCAGCCACAACCATAACCACCATCACCAGCCACCCCATGCCACCATCGTTTACCCTTGCTCAGCCCAATTCCTTTGTCCCCTCTCTCCCTCACGATCTGGTCAACCATGGCCTTTCCACCACCACTACTCAGCCACCTCATGGCCCTTGCCACTACCTGTATAGCCCTATAGCACAACCCCAAACCCTTCCATGGTAGTCCAACAGCCACTATAACCCCCCTTAGCCGCCAAACCCTAGGTGCAAGCCACCCAAACAACCTTGTTTTAGGGTCACGGTAGTGACCACCAAGAGGTGATCACCGTCCAAACCAGTGATTTTTGACACCATGAGACCTTGCGAGACAACATTGGACACAACGAGTTATGATGTGTTGTGTGACATGTTATGAAATGTGGAATGGTTGCATAATTGTGGAGTGTTCTATGGTGATGTGAAGTGCTGGGAACCGTGAACGGTGCTCTATGGAGTAGTTCGTATTATGGCTGTGCGTAGCGTGAAGTGATGGATGTTATTGTGTAATCATGTTGTGGTTGTAAGTAGTGTGAAGTAACGAAGTTGTGTAGTTGTAATGTAGTGATGGTATGGCATGATGTTGTGAAGCGTTGGGATTAAATGTTGAGTTGTGCTATGAGAAGAATGGGGTGATTGAGTAATTGTGTAATGGCCGGATGCCATGTGAAGTGATGGGATCATGGTGCAGTTTGGAAATGGTTGGAATTGTGAAGGTTGGGGAAGATTGTGAAGCTTGCTGATTGTATGGGTTTGAGTTGAAGGTTAGTGTCGGGTGTATGAAGCTTATTTATACGAGTGGGTGTTTTAGCGGATTATATGTTTATTTTAGGTGATAAAATGGGTAAGGTACATGTTCAAATTGGTTGGACACATGTGCCAGACAGATTTGCCTCAAGGTTAGCTAAAGTTGTGCATTATGCATGCTTAAGATTATGGTGAAGTGTTAATTAGGTTATACATGAATGAAGGAAGAGATGTATGTATTGGCTAAGGTTGAGATGTATGACTTGGTTGGTTCAAGATATACATCAGGATTGATGGTTTGATAGGAAGAATATGATGAAAGTGATAGTGTGTCTTAAATTTAAAGTGGATTATGGAGGTTCACTTTAAAGGATAAGCACTTGAAGCAGAATGTTGTGTTTGAAAGGTGGCCTCAAGTGGGTCCCAAGCTGTAACAACCCGCTCATTTTCTCTACGAGTTATGCAAATTTAGAGAATGAAATTTATTATAAGGAGGGGAGAATGTAACAACCTGCTCATTTCTCTCTCGATTGGTCATGAGTCTCGTTTATGCGTTTTGAATACTTAAGTTGTGTTTTAATATACCAGGTTCTTTTTAAAGCAAGCTTAATATTTTAAAGCCCTCGAAATATTTTAAATATCTGAGAAATATTTTAAATGGGGGATTTCCAGTGTTATTGAACCACGCTTGATTTTAAGTAAGACAATTATAATATTTTGGGAGCCCCAAAAATATTATAATTGTATAAATTCATTTTATTTAAATGCTTTCAGTTATTTAAAATATTATGGGATTTAAATTATGTTGAAAACTCTAATTAATTAGATGGTTTTATTCTCTTAAAAATGTTTAGTAAAACTTCATCATTTATTTAATGATGAAAGAATATTATTTTATAAACTAAAGTTGAGTTTAAATTTATGATATAATATTCAATCTTAATTCCTCTCATTTTAGTTACTTAAATCAATATTTAAATCTCTACAATTGGATCAGATTTAGGATCCCTAGATCAAGGTCTAGATAAAAACCCTAGTACCCTCTATTTTTCCCCTCACTTTCCCCTTCTGCCTCTCTCTCCTTTCCCTTAAGCTCGTGCGAAGCCCCCTCCGCCTCTCACCTGAGTTCTCCTTCAACCTAGCCCAGCACCTCCGTGCCATAGCAACCACGCCGCCGGCGACTACCGCACCACCACGAATAGCCACCCCCTTCACTAGTGGCCCCAGCCACCATCGAGCCCCACGCATGTAGCCTTCTTCCTACACGGGTTCTCCTTACCCATGGCTAGATCTTCCGCCACAGCGCCATCTACCACCTCCTCGAGCCACCATAGCCTCCTCGAGGTCCTCCCAAGTCCCTCCATGCTTAGCCCCTTTCAGATCTGCCCCCTCCAGTTCTCCCTCTCCCTTTTACAGTTTAGCCATACACAGCCCAAGCTCCTCCATGTGCCACCTTGTCTCCACCACGAGGCCACCAGCCCCAGACCTCAACCCAATGCCTAATAGTCTAGCCCAATGCCCAAACAGCTCTTAAGTGCCCAAAACAGCCACCGTACGCAATTTAGCCGCCACGTACGACCCTTCCACCGCCACCCACAAACTACCCAATGTGTCAACCACCCTACACAATCACGTTAAACCCACCAAAGCCTAGATCTAGTCGAGAAACCCTAGATCCGGTCTTCGAAATAGCCATGTTCCGAGGTTAGTGACCATGACTAAGTGGTTACCACGCAAGCTAGTGGTTTCCAACTCCACTGGCCGTGCCAGACAATGAGCAATGCATGGGTTATCCCTATGATAGTATAACTCTCTTTCCCTTTCCCTCATTAGCTTTATTGTGAAGTTGGTTGTGGACTATACTGTGTTGTGGAGTTCGTTGTGTAGTGTGGTGATGTGAAATGTGATCGTGTACTTGAAGTGTTGGGCATAGTTGTGTAGTGTTGGGAAGTGTGTAGTAGGGGTGATGAGTTGCGTAGTGTGAATTGGAAATAGTACATGTGGAGTGTACACTTCATAGCATAGTATGGATTAAAAAGAGTACACATGGAGTGTACTCTGTGTGACATAGTTTGGATTGAAGGGAGTACACGTAGCGTGTATTCCATGTGGTGAAGTCATGATGGATGGTGTGTCATGAAAGGTTGGATGGTTACGTAGTTGAAAAGTGTTGAGCTTGATGTGGAGTGTTGAAAACTGTGAAACAGTGTCCCGAAGTAGTTGTGGTGTGACCTGTAGTCTGAGGTGACGGGTGTCACCGTGTAGTTGAGTTAGGCTGGGAGTATGTGTAAAGTGACAGAATGGTGTAAGAGTGACGTAATGGGAGCATGACGGGGGAATGTCATGAAGTGACATGGCTAAGTAAGAAGTCGTATTTGTGACGAGTGACGAGTGGGTGTAGAAGTGAAGTAGTGGGATGCCAAGTGACGTGGCAAGGTCATGATATGGCTTGGATGTAGTTTTGAGGTACATGATGTGACAGGAGGTATAGCTATGAATAGTAACATGTCGTGTTAAGTGTTGGTATGAACTATTAAGAGGGACGGGTAGCACGAATAGTCATGCTAGCCGGGTTAAGAAAAGTTTGGTATCGGAGTGTGGAGCTTGTTTACACAAGCGGGCATTCACCAGATTATATGTTGATCTTAGGTGATAAAAAGGAGTAGAGTACATGTGTAGTCTGGTTGGACACATGTGCTTGATGGATTTACCATATGTAATGGGTAATCTGTCTAAGCATGGGTATACAATGTTTAAACCTCAAAGTTGGCTTAAAGTTGTGTGGCATGCATGGATGGGAATGAGGATGTAGTGTAGACTAGGACTCAGGAAGTGATGTGTGTATGGAGTAGGACTGGGATGCATGAGTTGGTTGGTTCAAGTTATGCATTGGGATGAGGTTGACAAGAACATTAAGATGATGGGCTTAGTGTCTTAACCCTAAGGTGATTCATGAGGTTCACTTTAAGTAGATAGGCACTCAAAGTAGAACATTGAATTTAGAAGAGGTAGTGACCGTAAATGGATCCCTTAAGATTTTAGTATAATAAGAGACACGTAAGAGCCCAGAGACAGAAGGAGAGTGTTTCCAAGTGAAATGTAGTTTTATTTCTAGTTTAGTTGTGTTAAAATCAAGCGCTTACCACTAGGCTAAAAGCAATTGCTGTTAACAAAGGCGCAACTTTATTTCTTCATATACTTTAACAGTGCAAAGCCCACATTAAGGGAGATCGCTAAATCCCAAAATCCAACAATCTCCCTCCCAACGACACCTGGGGGACTCGAACCCGCAACCTCGCTCTGATACCACTTGTGACCGATTATAGGCAGCAACTATGTCACCTAACAATTGCACCGACTAGACTAACTAGCCACCGTCTTCACTAGTGTACAGTCACCCATGGTCGAAGAGTCTTGCTTCGGTGACACAGTCACAAGCGAAAGTTCCCATGAGTGATCTGTTTGTATGAACAGCACAGGACAACTAGCTCTGATACCAATTGTTATGATCAAGCGCTTACCACTAGGTTGAAAGCAATTGTTGTAGCAAAGGCACAACTTTATTTCTTTATATACTTTGGCAGTGCATAACCCACATCTATGCGTGTTACGGGCAGGCATGAGGGGCTTTGCAGTACATGCAAGATGTACCGATAGACTCCCATAAGTCTAATGAGTCCATAGGAGAGATCGCTGAACCCCATAATCCAACAAGTTGCTTATATACTAGATAGAGAATGATGCTAAGATTATGTATATGCATGTAGGTTGGTTACTATCTGACACGCACATGAATGGACTGCATGTTATGAGCATAGCCAGGTAAGTATTATGTTCATACTCTTCTAGAGTTTTCTAAATGATATGAAATGAAAATGAAATATTTTTCCTTTACGATGCTTTACAAAATGACATGAATGACATTTTATGAAAGTATGCTAAGTAGAAGTATTCAAAGATATATGTATGTAATGGCCATTCTTGGCAACCCCCCTTTATGCAACCAAAGTATTAAGTATATGCATGTGAATGGATGACTATACGTAATATCTATTGTATGTATTTTCATAAAATGAGATGTGAGGCTTATGCCTTATGTTTTAAGTGATGCTTTAAATGATGCAAATAAAGTGTTTTAAATGCCCCTATGAACTTATGTTTTAAGGATGCCATGAACTGATATTTTAAATGATGCCTTGAAAGACGATATTTAAACTCATGCTTATAAATGACGTTTTTCCATGAATGAATTATTGACTAAAATGACTGAAATGAATGAATGAAAGAAATGACTGAATGAAGGAATGATTTAATGTATGAAAATACGTAATGGTCATGACTAAATGAATGGGTACCAAATGAATGGGTAGATCACAATCTAGGTAAATAGTACTAGCAGTGTGATAAGTGTGATTTTTATTACTCTTTTATTTATGAAAAGTGTCATGTTTCCTTTAATACTGTTGATTTTATTTTATTTCAATATATTTTTCTTTATTTTCTTGAATTTGAAGGAATGAGAAGATTTAGTGAGAAATGAGAGCATTTTGATACAAAAGAAGAGACTACGAATCCAAGCAAATGAGAGGCAGCGAGATCTAAAGATAGTCAAAGAGATTTAGACCAAAAGGTGTGACCAGAATTGGCGACAAGAGTTAGGCGATAAACGAGATATTTTATCTCCTAGGCACGAAAACTTGGCGTAAGTCTTCAGGCGACCAATCTAAATGACCAACTTAAGCAACCAACCTAAACGACATGGGCAACAACTAGAAAATGCGAGTAGTTTTACCGCTCGGTAGGTTGGAGAGAGGGTTCTATCATCCCGGTTAGGAGTCTTCCACTCGGTAGGCAAGGAGACCAGTTATATTCAACGCACACGGCACCGAGGGGACCCTTCTGAGTTTTGCAATCAATCTGCTGCCACCAAATCCTCCCAAACTTCGTAAATCAAGCCGCCTATTACTGAATCTTCCATTTTAGATAATTTCGTTATTCTTGGAATAATTTCTTTTATGTTAACATTTATCTTTATAAATTATTTTCTAGATCTTTAGGCTAGATTGTAGCCTCATTTATTTTGTTTCCGAATTTGAGTTTTGACATCTATTTAATCCTGTTTTATGGGATAAATAAAGGAGAGTCTGAGTTTTAGGAGGAGAGTCTGAGTTTAGAGTAAAAATATTCCGAAGTTTATTCTTTGAATTTCTTTTCAGGAGGCGGATCTAGGTAGTAGAGGCGAGAGCCACATGTTTCATCAACTGACTCCAACGAAGAACATTAGTTTTATTCTTTGTCTTTTCAGTTTCATTATGAACTAATTCTATTTTCTAGAGTTTTGATGTAGTCTAGCATTGAACACACAATTTATATTCTAAGTTATTTTATTTTCAGTATTTCCATGATTGAGTCTTTATTCCTGGTTCTTAATGCTTGCAATTTTCTAACTAATTATTGTTCGATCTATTGAATCACAATGAGACCGAGAGGTGATTTGTGATTAAAGCTCTAAGATTAAGCACCATTTGTTGAGCAAAAGTAGAAATACTTTACCATAATTAGTGTGATTTTCAAGAAAAATCTAAAGAACTTAATGAGTCTCCAATTAGTTAAAGTCACATATAAATATAGAGTTATTAGTTGGAGATATTTTTTGTATTGTTTGAGAGAAAATATTAAAAAGTTAAGAGATTTTTATCATCAACTTGAGATAATTGGAATTCTATAACAAAGAAGAATAAATTATGTAAGATTTGCTAGGTGAAATCAAACGCTCTAGATCTATTCTTATTATCTTTAAAATCTTAATTTTAATGCTATTTTCTTTAGTTTAATTTAGAAAAGTTATTTGTCAAATTTCGATTTTCCAAATAGTAATTAATTTAGTAAATTTCAATACTCAATAGCATAATTATCCCTTGTGGGTTCGACATCCGTTTTCTTTAAAACACTTCACTACTTGTTACGATTCTGTGCACTTGCAGATATTTTCAGCACAACATAGTGTTAACCCTCACACACGGAGCGTAACAGTGTGTACCGGATAAAGGAAAGTGTTAAGAAAATGTATTTATACTTTAGTTCTTTTTGAAATGAAGGCATTGGTGAGAGAAATGTTTTGCAAAAAGAAAACCCTTTCTTAATAAAATCTCCACCTAGTGATGTTTTCAAAATAAATATATGCTTATTGTCTTGTATGTATGTACGTATGAGTGATGAATGCATAACTAGAATCCTATATTGCTATATTTTTATGGTATGAAGTAATGCTTACTAAATATTTGACTCATTTGAGTTTTTATGTATGCCCCTCCCCCCTCAGAAACTAAATGAGTAGAAAGCGTCAGGATAGACACGACCTAAGGGGAAGAGCATGAAAGTCTAGGCATGAGAGCTTTAAATGTATGAGAGGCATTTTTATTTTACGTTTGATGTTTTCCACTGTAAACCTATTCTCAAAACATGTTTTATTTTATAATGTAGAGTCTTGCACCCTAGGTATAGAAGTAAAAAGTTTTAAATTGAACGGTAATTCCCATCGTCCTTTTAAAATTATTTTCTAAAAAGTTCCACTACAAGGACGGGCATTACACAAGCTATAAGTTGAAAATTTAGGAAACGTGATAAAAGAAAGCATAGAGGATGGAATTGGATAGTAGAGTGTGTCCAAGTGAAGGAAGTCCTAGTGAAGAGAAGTTTATGTAAGTTCTAAGTTTAAGTTACATATGCACTTGAAAAAGAGAATGATGTTAAGTTATGTGTGCATGTAGGTTGTCATCTTAACACACATGAATGGACTGTATGCAATGAATATAGCATGTAGTCTAGGTAAGTATTATATTCATACTTTTATAGAGTTTTCTAATTGATATGAAATGAAAAGGAAATGTTTCGCTTTATGATGCTTTATGAAATGAAATGAAATGATGTTTACTAGAGTATGCTAAGTATAAGTGTTTAAAGGTACATTTAAGTAAAGGCTTTCTTTGGCAACCCCTATTTATGCACCCAAAGTAATAGTTGTACGCATGTGAATGGATGTTATACGTAATAGCTATTGTCCTTATTTTTATGGAATGAAATATTGAGGTTTATACTTAATGCTTTAAATAATGTGATAAAAGTGTATTTAAATGATGCGACGAAAGTGTATTTAAATGAGGTTATGAAATAAATTTTAAATGATGCTATGAAATGATGCTTAAAAAATGCTATGAAATGATGTTTACTAATGATGTTTAAGCTTATGCTTTTAAATGATATTTATGAAATAAAATGGACTGATGAATCAAAAGAAATGGAAATGAATGACTAAAAGAAGAGGAAATGAATGAATGTTTTAATGTATTAAAATACGTAATAGCCATGACTGAATGAATGAATGATGGTACCAATGGACTGGTAGATTGCAATGCCGGGTAAGTAGTACTGGTAGTGCATCTAGTGCTACCCCTTGACTGAAAAGGATTCCCAATTTGTAGCCACGAGCGGAATCCGGGTCCAAAAGACTGCTAACCCAACACACGGGAAGTACAGTGTGTACAGGCCAGAGGAAAAGTGAAAGAGTAAATGAATGTATGAATAATTTTTAGTTTCTCTATGAATAAGTGTACAAGGTGTGGGGAATATTTTATGAGAAAGGAAAACCTTTTTAAAGAAAAATCTCACCTTGTAATATTTTCAAATGAAATGAATGTTTTATGTAAAGTATATAAATGAATGAAGAATGCATGAATGAAAATATATGTTAATATATTTTTACTGTATGAAATAATGCTTACTAAGTATTCGACTTATATTGTTTTTATGTATGTCCCTCCCCATTCTAGAGACAAAACGAGGAAGAATCATCATGACAGACGTGGCGCAAGGGAAGTGTGACAGAAGTCTAGGCAAGTTTACATAATGTATGAAAGTCAATTTCTGTAAAAAAAGACTTTAAATTTAATTTAATGATTTTCGCTACAAAACTCTCTCTTAGATTTAGAAAGTAGATTTTAGTTTTAAACTTAGAATCTTTCATATTCTGAGAAGTAAAGTGAAAAAGTTTTAAAAGGGTCAGTAATTCCCGTCTCATTTTCTAAAGTCTAACTCCAAGGACAGGCGTTATACCTCGGAGTTGAATTTTGACAAACAACCAACTACAGTCACAATACCAATCTTTAAATAATACCATTCCCTCGTATATAATCCAAACCAAAACCAATCCTAAGTCTCAATTCATTTCCTTATCTAAATGCATAGCACAAGTCAACCAAGCATACCCATACAATCCATCAAACATACATATGTCATATTCCCTTATTACCAAAGATCAACATATAATCCATCTAAATATCCACAATACCATCCATACATAATACATTAAAAATATACAAATTTGTCCATTTAGAAACCAAGGTCATCGCCATGCTCTTCAACTCACTACAATTTCATCGTTAAATCCAACACTTCAAGACAATTCATCCCAGCTTCATACATTCACACCAATCATCCCAATATAGCTCAACTCACTACAATTCCATCATTAAATCCCAACACTTCAGTTCAAGTCATGTTATGTCACGTTCAGTTTCAGGCTCACATCCGTTCAGTTCATTTCATGTCAGTACATGTCATGCTATTTGTCAAGTCACGTCAAGTAAGTCATGTTCATGTTTTGCATTCATGCTTTTACTATTATGCATGCATCTTTAAACTGTCGACTTAAGTTATTTGTTAACTTGCTGAAATTTGTAATCAAATCTTGATAGTCCCAACTACCACTCCTCACAGAATGGTAGATCATGTGCTAAGATTAGAAGATGTGGCAGACGATCAACTGAAGGTAGTCAACTAGACAGTGACAGCACAATACAAAGCTCATCGCTTCAATGCTCCATTTTATTGATAGTATTATGGTGTCCTTAAACGAGTTGTGTGAGCTACTTGATGGATTAGTCTAGTAGTTACCTTAGTTTTTTGCATATACTTAGGGAACTCTATCTCCATTACTCTTATGGTTACAAATCTTTTGGACTTATGCTGTATCTTGAACATCTTTTATCTTCAATTTCTGAAATATGTTTATGTTTGGGATATATTGTATATGGTGCATAGTATTGCTTAAAGAAAAAAAAAAAATCCATTGCGAATGTTGCATCTTGTTTAGATGCATGCTAAGTGCATTACATCTTTAATTGTCATATATAGGAGCGGTACCCTTGTATTGCATATCCCAACGTTTTAGAGTCCGTCCGATCCCAAGCAGAATTTAGGGGCATCACAAAAAGATTAACAAAGTCAAAGGTTATATGTACATTAAGGGGGATGGGATAGAAGCCCATTAATTAAGTCACCGGTAACGACAACCCAACCTTTCTAATTGGAGATCCCAAGTAGAATGTTCATTGGGAAGAATAAGGTACTTGTGACTAGAGAGCACTATTAAAATATTACTATTGGTTAATCCCTAGGGTGTGAGTACTAGAAATGCAAAATACAAGGCAAGGGAAAAGTTAAATGCTTTGAATTAGTCCAAGACTACGACAAGGTATTGAATTGCATGTACTCTTGGACGACTCATCTATGTGAGTGTGATTGTGGACCCCCAGCCTATAGTAATTGGTCTATTCCCGATCCAACATATGGTACATGACATTTATGCACCACCTTAATAGGAACCTAATATATGTCATACTATATATGTGGTGTGGAGAAGCCTGAGTTAAAAGACTATGGTTTAAGACTTGGTTCAATATGATCTTTTAGATAGAAACACGCTAATACTAGCTAGACTTTCAAAACCGCAAGCTATTTCTATTGAGGCATAGTACTTAACCCAAAAAAGTTTCTTCTAATTTGTCCTTTAAAATATTTTAATTAGGTAGGAGATTGTTAATTTTTAGAGTTATGATAATTAAAATGTTTTACTAATAAGTTAAAAAATAATGTGAACCATTGTCATCGTTCAATGAGTTGAGTTCGGTGGTTAGGACTTTAAGTAAAAATGTGTCATGGTGACTTGAACCAATACATGCCTCTTGGGAATAGGAATGTAACTGCTGAGCCACCAAACAAAGGATTGTGTCCTTAGGTGAATTAGAAACCTTTTAAATGTATTTTCTACGAATTGAAAAGTTGTGACTTTTCACAAGTGTCGTTTTTTTGTCTATAAATAGGGAACCCCACCCACAAATTTAAATAATCCAAATTCTTTGGAAATTTAGAGAAACACTTCCTCCTTTATTTTATCTTGACTTCTTTAGGCTTTGGCTATTTTATATCGAGTTTGATGATCTTTTTTTGTGTGCACCAAAAAAAAAGATTAATGGGAAGCAACATTGTTGTATATTGGGAGTAAACTGTAGAAGCCTAGTACATGTTAAGATTTGGAAGCAGTGGAATCTACTTTAAGAAAAAAGTCCATCACAACACGCATCAACACTGGGTTCTCTCTTTCTTTCTTTTTTATTTTTTTTATTTTTTGGGTTATTTCATTTATTCTCTAGTTTACAAAACGTATGCACATATATCTCTTATATCCATATTATTTTAACCAATAATATAATATAATATATATATATACACACTCCACTTTTAAAAGTATTTGTACCATTTTGCAAATTATAAGTTTTTGTATTATATCACACCGAGTCTGGGGCAAAACTGTGTAGAAGATTGGGGCCTAACCCCCCGGCCAAAAAAGTTTTTAAGAATTAATATTATAAATTGTATAATTATAGTTTTAGGTTCAAATACCCTTAAAATATTTGAGATCCCCACCCCCCCCCCCCCCCCCCCCCCCCCC
>QEOT01001156.1:102812-177643 GCA_003123785.1 Pterocarya stenoptera
TTTTTTTTTTTTTTTTTGAGGGAAGATAATAAACTCTTGTTTGCTATTTATTGTGTGTAGAACAAAAATATCTGGGTTCCGCTCCATGAGGCTGAAAAATGAGCTGAAGAGAAGCAAGAAGAAGCTGAATGCCGTAAGCAAAAATTGAGATTTTTCTTGTATATTGTTTTATCGGATGATAGGGCTGAACTTATTTATTATACTCGTAAAAATGAGTTGCTGGGATGTAAAGTAAGTAGATATTTCTCTACTTCTCAAACCGTATCTATGGATGAGATTAAACGAAGAAAAGTTATTAGGACACAAAATAATAATACTACAGGGATAATCGGTAACACAATATATATATATATATATATTTATATATATCTTTTTTTTCTTACTAGTCTTGTTTAAATATGAAAAATACATTTTTGGAGTTTAAAAAAAAAAATTCAAGATGACATAAAATTTATGAATTAAATAATGGATTTAAAGAAAAAAATCATAATAATGAAGACTCCTAATTAATTAAAATATATGGAGAGAGAATTTGATTTAAACAAATAATTGACATGCAATTTGCCCTAATAGTTTCGGGTATTACATTTTGTCACTAATGATCGTCCCTCTAAAATCCTCCACAAAATGCCAAATATACGTCACCCAAAATTCAAAGAAAATTTTGTATATATATGCAAATAAAGTACGAAATGTGATTCGCAAAGAAATCAAGAATGCCAAATCTTGTATTCACCACAAAAATGCTGTGAAATGTTGTGAGAGTATAATGAGTCATTTAAGACATATTGACAAGTTAGTTAAAAACAAGTATCACAAGAGATGGAGAATAATCGGTTGCGGCTCAAAACTTCGATAAATAGTAACCGATGGCTTACATTCCAAGCTTGTGCCTTTAGAGGTCATGATGAAAGTTCTGACTCCTAAAATCAAGGTAACTTCATTGAACTGATAAAACTTCTAGTATGCTATAATGATCAAGTTGATAAAGTTGTCATAGAAAATGCTCCACAAAATGCTAAATATAGGTCATCCAAAATTCAAAAGGAAATTTTGCATATATATGCAAATAAAGTGCGAAATGTACTTCGTGAAGAAATCGAGGATGTTAAATTTTGTATTCTCGTTGATAAAACTCGGGATGGGTCCAAAAGAAAACAACTGACTATCATTTTGAGATTTGTTAATAAAGATAGTTTTATTAGAGAGCGATTTTTTCATATTGTGCATGTCAAAGATACTATGGCACTAACTCTAAGAAAGGAGATATATGTTGTTCTTTCTCGTTACGACCTCCAAATTGAGAATATTCAAGGTTAGGGATATGATGGATGAGAAGTAATATGCATGGTGAATGGAATGGATTACAAGCTTTATCTCTTAAATATCATCAGGTTTGCTTTCTGCAGAAGCTCAAGATATAGATAATGTCAAACTACAGATTAATGAGTGCTGGCTGAATCATTCTTGGAATATGGATCTGCTAAGGAGTTGGTTGGTACTGACACGATGTTGGAGATTGTCCAAGCTGTCCCGACTAGGAGGAGAGGGCCCGATATATTTGTCTAGAAACCATCCTTTGATGATAAGTTCTCAATAGCTACGGCATGGGAGGTTATACGAAATAAAGGGCAGCTTATATCGGGTGTGGAATGGTTGTGGCATAAGAGTTTGCCCAAACGAATATCTATGTGTATGTGGAGAGGATGGTTTAATACTTTGGCTGTGGATGAGAGAGTACAGGCTAAAGGCATGTCGCTTGTACCTGCTTGTGATTGTTGTTTTCGATGTCAAACGGAAAGCATTGATCACATTTTTGCCTGGGGAGAGATCACGGCTCAGGTCTGGTCCTATGCGAGTATTTAGTTGGGGGTTCCATCATTCGCCCATTGCACTTGGAAAATGAGAGTGTTGAATTGGTTTCATTATGTGAAGAAGTTGTCTGTCAAAGGTACGCTGATTGGAGTAATTCCTTGCTTAATTACTTGGTGTCTTTGGAAGAGGAGATGTAAAGTGAGAATGGAGGGAAAGTCTAAAAATGTTAAACAGGTATGGAGAGCTGTACGGGTATGGATAAAAATACTGGGTGAACAATTATGCTCAGGCCGTAATCTCTCAGACCATGATAGAGGGATTCTTACCAACTTTCAAGCGCAATGTCCAAGAGTTGCGTCAAGGCCAGGAAAAATTTTCAAATGGTCTAGGCCTCCTGCCGAATGGGTAAAACTTAATTGTGATGGTAGTTGTTGTGGTAACCCGGGGAACACTAGAGGGGGTGGCATAATTAGAAATAGTGATGGTATGGTCAAAGGAGCTTTCTCCACGCACTATGGAAATGGCACCAACAATGGTGCAGAATTGAAGGCCATAGTGGAAGGGATTCGGCTGTGTAAATGGCTTCATTTTGATAATATAATTATTGAAAGTGACTCAAAGATTGTTGTTGATTGGATCCGTAAGGGGAGATGTACTTTGTGGTATCTTTGAGATTTTTGGGAAGAGCTATGTAGGGAGTTGAGAAGGCTGAATTATATGGTTACACATCAATTCCGTGAAGCAAATTATGTTGCGGATTTTTTGGCTAGAGAAGGAGAAATGGGGAGAAATGAAATCTATGACAGCATCTAGAGACTCCCAGGGGTTCTAAAAGGCATTGTCCAGATGGATTTTTTGGGTCTTCCTTCGTTTCGTTTTTAAGTGGTTTTAAGTGTTTTCTTTGGTGATTTTGTTTGCTTTAGGCTTGTTTAGATGTGATTTATTTCTATAGGCCTGTTTTTAGCTTGTCGATTATTTCTTCTTTTTGGTTTGGTTTGTTGGCTATTTTATTTGTTTACCGTGATTGGTTGGTATTTGGGAGGTTCTTTAGTTTCTTTATTCGTAAAATCCTAGATGTGTTTCGTTGTAACCAAGGTATTCCTTCGCCATAAGTGGGGGTTTTTTAATAAACTTGGGACGGGGCCACTAATATGGGGCTACCAGCTCTTTGATAAAAACAAATATATATATATATAATGTGCATTGTTGGGCTCATAACTACAATTAGCTTTAGTTGCAGCCTCTAGAGAAGCCAAACATGTTCATTAGTTCTTTATCCATTTGAAATCCATTATCAATATTGTTATTGGTTCTTCTAAATGTAATGATGAATTACAATATGCTCAAGCTACTGAAATTGAAAGTTTGATCGCTTCTAATGAAAAGGAGACTGGAAAATGGGCAAATAAAATTGGTACGCTACAATGAGCTGGAGATATCAGATAGGGATCTCATTTTCAATTTATTTATAGCCTGGTGAGGATGCTTGATGCTACTTACTCAATTATCAATATTATCTCAAATGAGGGATCAAATTATTCGTAACGTGGTGATGCTGAAGCGGCTTACATAGTATTAACATCATTTGGATTTATTCTAATATTACATATGATGAAAAAAAATCATGGGAGTCACTAATACACCTTCTTTATAAAACAATTCCCAAGACATTGTGAATGCCATCAACCTAGTTTCAACTGCAAAAGTACTCATTCAAAAGCTAAGAGATGATAGGTGGGAGTCTTTGCTAGTTGTTAAATCATTTTGTGAACAACACCAAATTGATATTTCTGATATGAATAGTCATTATACCAGAGCTCAAGGTAAATCTTGTTGTCAAGTTGAAAGTCATTGACAAGAGTGGAGCATCATTTTATGATTGATATATTTACTGCTACAATAGACTTCCAATTGAACAATAGATTTAATGTCCATATAATGAAACTTCTCATCCTTAGTGTTGCTTTAAACCTTAAAGGTGTATACAAATCATTTAAAATTGATAATATATGCAAATTGGTTGAGAAGTTTTATCCTCAAGATTTTACTGAGTAAGTAAAATTCCTTTTGAGAATTCAATTGCAACATTATGAACTTGATGTGCTAACACATCCAGATTTTCAAGATATGTCTAAATTATCTGAGCTATGCAAAGGACTAGCAGTTTTAGAAAAGTTCAAAATTTATTATTTGATTGACATGCTAATATGTCTAGTATTAACTCTTCATATTTCTACTGCTACTTCAAAGTGAGTATTTTTAGTCAGTAGATTGTGTACTTAAATGGAAGATGAGTTTTTTGGAAATCATTTGCTAGTTTACACTGAGAAAGAAATTGCCAAGAATTTCACTTCAGAGATGATAATGGATGAGTTTTATTCCAAGAAAGATCATCTTCGAGCTTAATTTGAAGGGAAAATCCTAAGATCATATTTTAGTTTCTTCTCTTTTTGTAAATGTCTCTAGCAAAATAGGAATTTTTTATTTTGCATTTAAAAAGGAAAATTATCTTATAAGATCATTTATAGACATGCATTTTTTGTATACTATGACGTATGATTATTATTTTTTATATAATCACGTGCAAAAAAATATTATTTTAACACATACGACACACTATACCAATCGCCACCACACACCAAATTAGTTCCGCTCTAGTATATCTTTTTGTTTGTGTAGTATATAATACAAACTACCATGCTCTCATTTCGTTTTGTAATGAGTACTTCTATTTTTTGAAAGAGTTTGCCATGGAAGGTTAACTTGATTCCCTGCTATTTCATAAAGGGTAATGCCACATGTTAATGTCGTGTTTCGCACACCCTTGGGCCAAGCTCCAATAACTCATGTCTTCCACAACAGGGCCTGCATAGAGAAGAATGTAATGTAGCTTTGACAGGGCAACCTTGGGGTCGGGGAACCTCCGATGTCAAAGTTAGTAAATAATCTTTGAGTGTAGTAAATAAGTAAGGAAGTTTAGGAATTAAAGAGAGTTTCCTTGTACCTAGGGTCAGCTATTTATACTACAAGTTCGAAGAGCAGATCATGTCTGTTACTATGAGGTCTGGGTTCCTTGTACTGTTTATTTTGTCAAAACCTTTAAATGAGGCATGGCTCTACGACTACCCCATTAATGTGGCATGGCTTTGCGACGGCGTCATTAATATGGCGTGTCGTCTGAGTGGTGGAGCCATTAATGTGGCGGGATGGTTCTCAAACCTTCTCCTCTAGGTCTGTCTTTCTCCTGGTCCATTCATGCTTTCTCTGTCAGTAGATCGATGATCCTTCGTATGTCACGCCTGCTGTGGGCGGGCACTCGATGACTGGACATTATCTGAGGGACCTCAGATTGACGAGTCTCATCCCCTACTACACCATCCCTCCAACAGGTCATATATAGGGGATTCTCCCAGTGGGTCGGATTTGTGACTATTCGTCCCGAGCTGGGCTTGGCTGGGCCTCCTAGGCCTTGGGGGAAAATCCTCTTACAGTTACCCCGCTAATTCTCACTAGACGAGTACAGTGGAAATTTTATCATGATTTGATCCTGCCTTCCTCACAAGGCCGTGTACTGTATTTAGGCTTTCTATCCTCCAAGAAGCTTCCATGGGCTGGTTACTCCTAACAGCGTCTCTTCATGATGGGCTCATCTTTTCATCACATCTTCTCAAACTCATTAATAAAAGGGTGTCCGACGGCTTTTCGTGCTCATATCACTTCGTGAATCGCATTTCCTAAAACTGAAGCGGCGAGTACCCTAGTTGTGATAACTTATGAAAGTCTAACTGTCACGTTCTTTTATAAAATGTGGAAGTGGGCCCTGATTTGCTCCATTACTTTGCAATTGTCCCACAATTCTTGTCCTTTCAATTTTTCTTCTTTTCAACTAGTCTCCTCCTTTACTACGCATTTTGGCAGTGATGGCTTTCGAAAAATCTGTTCAACCCAGCATTCATGCCAATGTTGGGCCAGTGTTTTTGGGTAGTGGATGGCCCTCGTCTACTGACAAGTCCACATTGGCCTCTTTAGCCTTCACCTATTGAGTGCCAAAATCCGTTGCCTTTGAAGTTCCTAGCCCCGATGAAAGCGTTGTTGATGCAGAGGGCCATTCCAATAAGGTAGCCCTGTATCCTTCTATGTTCTCGTGCAGCTTGAGATTGCCATTTCCTTACCCCATCTGCGACCTTCTAGACCTCCTTGGTTTGGCCCCTTCTCAATTGCACCCGAACACTTGGCAGTTATTGATTTGCTGTAGCATTATCTGGCGGCGAGCTTTGTTGGAATTCTACTCAGAAGACACGGACCTTACAGGCTGTGAGTTTCTTCTCACCCACAAAGTGTTACATCTAAAGGGGAACGGATGCAGCTTCAAGGCATCCCATGCCCTGGTCAACTTGGAGCAATGGTTACGCAACGTAAAAGACTAGTCTCCCAAGTTCTTCTTTATTTCTGGCCATGGTTGGGAGTTTTCCATATGGACAGATTAGGGAAAGGTTTCGGAGGATAGGGTCGTGCATCCAACAGCTACCCCTTATGAATCGACACGTCTCGCGATTGTGCGAGAATGGGTGCAGAAACATCCCAACGACGTTCGTTTTGAGTTCCTCCTTTCTGAGGAGAGTCTAGATAGTTCTCTAGCTCCCTTGGGACACCTTCCTTCTGGTGATAGGTTGATGGTTATGCAGCCATAGGTTGTTTTGCTCCATAAGCATTCCTCAGACCTTCCTACTCCGAATAAAAGGAAGAAAACCCATCAGGGGGTTGCTCAGGCTGAAGACAGACCTCTTCCTGAGGTTCAGGACCCTTTGATGTAGGAAATGGCTACTCTGGAAGCTAGCCATCTGATTACTGAGGCGTCCCTTGCGCTAGTCGTAACAGGCAAACTGGCGGGTAGTTCCCCCACGGTGCCCCTTCCCGCGATGATTGGTGAGGCGCCCAAGGTTGAGGCTAAAATGGGCAACCTCTTCAAAAGTATTTTTGTGTCTTCCCCTCGTGGGGAGGGGAAGCATTCTTCTTCTTGGATCTTTGCCCCTTCCTCGTCTCGTTCGACCATTGGGATTCAATCTCTCGAGGCGGC
The DNA here is from genome assembly GCA_003123785.1 of Pterocarya stenoptera. Lineage (NCBI taxonomy): Eukaryota > Viridiplantae > Streptophyta > Magnoliopsida > Fagales > Juglandaceae > Pterocarya > Pterocarya stenoptera. The sequence goes on from QEOT01001156.1 coordinate 109,705, forward strand.
TAATGAAGGGGGAGCTTCTTCTAGTAACCGTGTGGATGCAGAAGGTTGAATGGGAGGTCAATCTCCTCCAATTGTTGAAGTTCTTAGGAGTCCGATGAATTCTGTTGCAGATTCTTTTGTTTAGGCTGACGATGGTCCTAGGATCTCAGTCGTCGACCCGCTTTCTCAAGTAGAGCCATTTGCTGGCAGAGATTCTCCTCCAGATGCTAGAATCGGCCCCCTCCCAGGGCACTTAAGTGAGGACCTGACCACTCCTTCCGAGTTTTCTGGGGAGCTTCCCGAATTTGTCAATCTTACGAAGGCCCTTCCTTTCTTGTTTCAACTGGGCATGGAAGGGAGCTGGGAGGAAGCTATTGGCCGGGTTGTCGAATGCCTATCATTTTTCTTCCGTGAGGTTTGATTGCTCCTTTTTCGCCTTTTACTTTTTCTTCATACTTCCTCCCTCTTTCTTAGTATTGCCTTCGCGTCATCATGACACTTTTCAACTTACAGCCTTTATCGTGGATGATTAGTGAAGGGAGAAAAGGAACAACATAAGTTTGAACTTGAAAAGACGAGGCTCGACTTGTTGGGCGAGCGCAAGAGGTTGAAGAAGTTGGAGCATTGTCACCAGAAGCACAAGCAAAAGTGGGAGGAGGAGAAGACCCAACTGGAGCAACTCAATCACAGTCTCCAGGCTGACCTCTCTCGAGAGCAAGGGGAGAAGAGGTAGTTGAGGGAAGAGATTGACCTGTTGGAGCTGCTACATGCGAATCTCCAGGACGCCAACCTCTCCCTACACAAGCAGCTAAGGTGGTTCCCGACTCTTCGTGATAAGGCGTGGGGACACGGGATTAATAAGGGCCATAAATCGATGTGGTCATTTCTTCTTTAGAGTCCGGAGTTGTGTTCAAGGTCGTTCACTAGGTATCTTCAGTAACTTGCGCTTAGTGATATCCTTACCAACGAGGCATCCTTTAAATCCTTGAGGAGGAAGTAGATGTCGACCACTTTTATACCCTTGCCAGTGGATCTAGCCAACCTCGGGAACATGGGTAAAGGGGTCCGCAGTGTCCCAGCCTACCCTGCTAGCTAGTCACGCTAGGATTGTTTATCTTCTGTGGATAGTAACTCCTGGAATGCGGCTATCGTTGTGGTCGTTATTTTGGTGGTTGTGCCAGTCGTACCTTTGTATTTCTCCTGGCCTACCCCGCTGGCATCTTTCGCTTCGTTGGTGAAGATTCCGCTGATGGAGGTTTCATCCTTCAGGTGACCAAGGGCCTACCCGCACTCCTCCATGAGTGGGACAAGGCAACCTTCTAGGCCTACATTTCATTTTTGCTTCTTGGGGAGGTCAGTTGTTGATGGAGTTCCAGTTTAGTGGAGTTGATTTTGCCGATTGAAACCAATTGATTTTCGCACCACAGAAAATAATTGCTTAAGTGAAATAGAATTCATACAAGTTTTTAAGGAAACAAACCAGAGTATTTAACTGTTGCGACTGACACGGGTTGTTAGGTTGACTTCCGAGACGACCCACCTTGTTGGTTATTCAGGGCCCCCATGCCGGATAGCACTTAGATAGTAGGAGTAAATCCTTTATAGTATGGTTACCTTGCTAATTCTTTCTAGATGAGTCCGGGAAGAATTCTTCTTATGCCCTGCCAACTTCCTGACTTGTTCGGTCGCAAGCTGGGCGACGATTTGTATTTTACGTACATGGTGATATAGTGCTAGTTACATTTTCACATTAAATGGCATTCCTTCGATTTCTATGTTATGGCTCCGTTCTTTACTGGCATTAACTCCGCACGTTATATCAACAAATACATACTGCGGCGGTTGCGATGGTAGGTCAAGCGCCCACCCCGCCTATATAAGAACCTTTCTCCCAATTAGAATTTCCACCATATTCACTTCTCCCTTTCTTTTCTTCCGAAATTCTTTCGCATTGTTTTCCTATCCTCCATTGCTCTGATGGATTCTTCACATCCTAGTGGGTGATAGATCCACTAGTGGCGCTCAGGCCGCTGCTGGTTGTAGTGGTCCTTGTGTCGGAGGGTAGATCCACCCATCCTTTGTTGTTGGGGTCCCGGACCCTTTGTTCTCATTCCTGCCCCTTTACTTATTGTGCTTCCTCATTCTCACCCTTTTGCTCTCCACTTCAAATGCTTATCTGCAACTGAACTCGTTGCCTGGTTGTTCACAGTGGAGAAGTACGTTTTTTGTAGTGGTAAATGGCTTGGTCGCCGTAGTGGCCCTCCTTCGTCTTGTAAACAGTTCTTAGTGTCGAAACTGGCTCCAAGATGTTCTGATTCTTAGTGCTATCTTCGTCGCTGTTTACAACATGGACTGCCGTAGCTTATTTTCTAGTTTCCTTGCGCTAGAGAGCACCTTTCCACTAGGACACTTCTCCTCCTTGGAGCCTGTGTGACTGTATGCGGCCTTATGGTGTAACTTGTTCCTTGTAGCCCGACTTCGTGATGTAATTTATCTTTTGTAGTCCGAATTCATGATGTAATTTGTCTTTTGTAATCCAACTTCATGATGTAATTTATCTTTTGTAATGTTGTGTAGTTAATAATATGATTTTGTGTATCCAACTGTGTTCTTCCTGCATTTTCCTTGTCGTATTATTTCTAGCTTTCCCTGCAGTATTGTTTCTGTGTTTTCCTTGCTATATCGTTTCGGTATTTTCCTTGCTGTTTTTTTGTAATCCTGCATAAGTAATAAAATAATTTTGCATATCCAGCTATACCTTCTCTATATTTTCCTTGCTTGCGGATGCTTTGTGCGGCCTCTTTTTACAACACTTTGCTTATTTTCTATAGATTTTTCTTTCTTCGGGTAGTCATAAGACTTAGACCCGCACTCCATTGGGGAGAGGTCGAGTTACCTCAAGTTAGCCTGCCACTTTTTGGTTCCCCAATGAGGTAACTTCTTTAGGGCTGCCATTGTGGTAGTCCACTTTTTCGCCGTGATAGGAGTCGCCTCGTAGGCGGAGCTCACTTTCCTCTACGGGAGGGGCAAGGATGCCCTTAGGCCAACCTTCCCCTTCTTGGTCCCGCAGGGAGGTAAATTGTTCAGTGGTCTATTACTGGACCCACTCCAGCTCGTTGACATTATAGGGAAAGGTAACGTTTTGAGCCAGGCTGGCACTAGGCTCACTCTTCATTCGTAGTGGATTCGGGGTAAATTTTCGGATCGCCACAAGAGCACAACCCACTTTCCTCTACGGTAGAGATACGGCCACCCTTGGGCCGACCTTTCCCTATAGTATCCCACGAGGAGGTAAGTTTTTTGTGTAGTTTGTTACTGTACCTGCTCCCGCCTGTTGACACTCACGAAGAAGGTAAATTTTTTTGATATTGGGTAGCTGAGGACTAACCTTTACTCTCTCACGGGAGGGACAAAGCAACCTTAAGGCCTACTTTTCCCTATAGTATCCAATGGGGAGGTAAATTTGGACGGCAGTTGGCTAACCGCTCTTTGCCATGATAGGAGTCGGGGTAATTTATTCGGGAGGGCCGTGTGCCGGTCCTGCTCTCCTATATGGGAAGGATAAGGCCACCCTTGGGCCGACCTTTCCCTAAAGTATCCTGCAGGGAGGTAAGTTTTCGAGCAGTCTGTTAGTGGACCCATTCCCGCTCGTTGATATCACAGGAAATGTAAGTGTTGGGTTAGGCTGGTGCTGATCCCACTCCACATTGCAACGGAGGTCGGGGTAATGTATTCGGGAGGGCCGTGGGCTGGTCCCACTCTTCTCTATGGGAGGGATAAGGCCACCCTTGGGCCGACCTTTCTTTATAATGTCCCGCGAGGAGGTAAGTCTTCTGGCAGTTTGTTACTAAACCCGCACCTGCTTGTTGACGTCCGCAAGGAAGGTAAGTTTTATCTTCGGGCTGCCATTGGCTGACCCGCTCTCCATCACGGGAGGGATAAGGCAACCCTTAGGCCTACATTTCCCTATGGTGCCTCGAGAGGAGGTAAGTTGTTGATGACCTTGTCGCCGCGGGTCTTGTTAGCCGCTTTTTTTTTTTTTGCCGATGCCGTACTAGTAATGTGTGTAGCAGATGTTTTGTGTTGACCTTAAAAGTTGCGTCTTATTAAATAAAAGGAATTTACAAGCTTAGTGTAGAGACATTACAAAATTTAAGAGGCCCGGGTTTCCACCCTTGGGAGGTTGTCCCCTTTTTTCTTCTCCAAAGCTGCGCACCATCCCTTCCCCCCTAGAAACTAGGCAAGGTGGATCGTAGATGGAAGCCTACCGTTGTTTCTCCAGCAGTGCCTGATCTACTTTTTCCTCTTGGCATCGCCCAAGGTGGGTTCTTCATCTTTCTGCTTCAGCTCCTGCACATAGCACTCCCTTGCCGACACCTGCTCCCCCCGAACTTCCCCCACTTCCTAGGGAGTTGGAAATTTCATTTTGAGGTGGTAAGTCGACATGACGTCCCTTAAGTAGTTGAGGGTGGGCTTTCCGATGATGACGTTGTATGCCGACAGAGTTTTTACCACCAAGAAATCGACCAAAACAGGGGCCGTGAGGGGACTACTTCCCACCAGGACGGACGGTGTGATGGTCCCCACTGGCTGGACGATGCCTCTGGAGAAGCCTTTCAAAGGCATGGGGGCGGGCAACAGCTGAGAGGTCTCAATACCCATCTTGACGAAAGCTTCCCAGAACAGTATGTCCGTGGAGCTCCCCTTGTTGATGAGGATTATGTGGGTGGTGAAGTTGGCGATGAGCATGGTGACCACCAGGGCGTTGTCGTAGGGGTACACGACCCCTCCTTCATCAGCCTCTGCGAACAAGATTACTAGAGTGGGGTCGCCCCTTCGTTGCTTGGTGGGGTGATACTTAGCCGAGTACACCTCGTAGTATAGGGCCCACCTAACATGCGCTTTCCATCCCGATGAGGTGATGCCCGCGCTCGCGAACCCTCCTGCTATGGTTCGAATCTCCCCAAGAGGGGGTTGCTGCCTTGGTGGCGATCGGGGGGGATCCGGCAGTGGCCCCCCTATCACCAGCCTTTGAGGGTTGTTTTCTCTTCCATGTTAGTCACCCTGATCCGGCTTCTTTCCCTCAATCTTCTCCTCGGCTCTTACACTCGTCTCCTGGCTAGGGAGTGGCGATGCCCCTGTCGTTCCACGTATTCTTTCCTTCCACTTGGGGAGCGACAGTCCTCAGTGTTGTGTGAGGTGGACTGATGGTACGTGCAGTATCGACGCATTGCTCCCCAGTCGTCCTCCCCATGAATGGTGAACGTGGGCCGGTCGTACCACGGTCCGGGCCCCTTATTGGGCCTTTCTCTCGTCGCTTCTCCTGGGAGTCCCTTTCTCTTTTCTCATGGGGTTTAGCCTTCGTTGGGGCCTTCCCTTTTGTTTCCGCGCGCTCTATTTCCCTCATTTGCGGCTTAGTTAACTCTCAAAGAGTGTCTTCCGCATTGATGAAGCTATCGGCCTGGTCCATGAATTCCCGCAACGTCGTGGGAGTCAACCTGGCCAGTTCTGTCATAAACTGGGAGCGCGGCCAGACGCTTACTAGGAGTGCCGCCAAGGTGATCTTCTTATCTTGATCATCAGCAGTCATGCACTCTTTATTGAACCGGGCCAGGTAGGATTTCAGATTCTCGTCCTTCGTTTGTTTGATAGTGAGGAGGTACGCGGTCAGGTGCCACCTCCTCTGACTGGACATGAATTGGATTAGGAAGAACCTGGCTAGTGACCCAAACCATGCACGTGCTGACCCCTTAAGGATCAGTGGGAATGCCCTATAAGCAATTTCCCCAAGGAAGCCATGCAGCGTCATGTGAGCCTTGAAGGTTTCCAAGTGCTCAAGGGGGTCCTTGCTTCTGTCATACGTCTTTATAGTCGGGATTCTAAACTTTGGTAACAAAGGGAATGCCATTACCTCTTCAGTATAGGGTAGACCTGTGCTTGTGAGCAATTGGTCCACTGTCGACAATAAACCTACTTTCCGCGCTATCTCTTCGTACTTCCCCTTGAGGCTGCGGAGCTCGTTCTGCATGTGTTTTTGCTCCTCTTCCTACTTGGATCCCACTTGCGTGTTGCAGGACCCCACTTGCTTAGTGTCACTAGCCTCCCTGCCCTTTTGGTCATGTTGGGGTTTCTTGAGTTTCGCGTTCTCCTTGCGAAGTGTTTCCACCTCGCCAGTCAGTTTTGTCACCCACTCCTCCATCCATGGCTTTTAGTCTTGCTTCCATGGCGTCTTCCATGTTTCTCCTGAGTTGTTCGGAACGGGTTGTCGTAGGCACGAGAATAACACGCAAGATCTATTACTATCACATAGACGGCACCACTGTTAACGTCATTTCGCACACCTTTGGGCCAAGTTCCAACAACTCAGGTCTTCCACAACAGGCTCTGCACAAAGAAGAATGTAATGCGGCTTTGAGAGAGCGGCATTGGGGCCGGAAAACCTCTGATACCAAAGTTAGTCAATGCTCTTCGAGTGTAGTAAATAAGTAAGAAAATCTAGGGATCAGAGAGAGCTTCCTCATACCTAGGGTAAGCTATTTATACTACAAGTTTGAAGAGCAGATCATGCCTGTTATTATGAAATCTAGGTTCCTCGTACTATTCATTTTGTCAAAACCTTTAAATGCGGCCAGGCTCTATAACGGCCCCATTAATGTGGCGTGGCTCTGGACGTCATTAATGTGGCATGTCATCCAGGTGGCGGTGCTATTAATGCGGCGTGATTCTCCAACCTTCTCCTCTAGGTTTGCTTTTTTCCTAGGCCATTCACGCTTTCTTTATCAGTAGATCGACGATTCTCCATATATCACACCTGCTGTGTGGGTGGGTATTCAATGACTTGACACTATCTGAGGGACCTCAGATCGACGAGTCTCATCCCCTGCTGCACCATCCCTCCAACAGGTCACGTACAAGGGATTCTCCCAATAGGCCAGATTTATGACTATTCATCCCGGGCCGGGCTTAGCTGGGCCTTGGGGGGGAAATCCCCTTACACTACTCATCATCCCATGATATAGTATTAGATTATTAGAGACTATTTATTATATTTCACTTATAAACCTATCATCTAATGTCACATTATGAAATGATAAGAGGATGATGTGAAAATAGATGATGAATAAATTTTTTCTTTCATAAAATCTTCAAGTACATTTAAAATTCCCTAGCCTGTACGACACCCCTTACACTTAGATCTAAATCTTGGCCACGACCATCCACTTTCTAGAAGGTAAGGTTAGCAACAAAGCTAGCTCCTTGTTCAAGGAAGTAAGTGAGTCCCACAATATTGATACTTGTCCGACTGAATCTTTGCAATACTAAATGCTTGATAAATATTTATGATCTATTAATTGAGTCTATCTCTCTTCAATTTTAAATCTTGAAGTTTAGACAAAAACTCTAAGGAATCTAAACTCGATTTGCTAGTGGTGGATGGATGCCTATAAGTTTTTTAAACAATTATGATTATTATCTTTTTTAATATTAAGTACGATTTCATAATAAATTCATGGTTTTCTTACATTACCATTATTAGATTCCAAAGTCTTTTTACATTTTGTTTCGCCCTTTTGTCATTTGAAATTTTTTTTTTTAATTTTTTGTTTGAATTTTTAATTTGTTTATGACTTTTTCAATAATTTTTATACTCTTTGTTTTTTCTTTGTCCATAATCGATCAAGTAACGCATGTAAATTATTATTAGTTTTTTATCTATGAGAACTTATTATGGACGTGATAGGATTATTACCTTATTACTACCCTACCCAAATACATTTCAAGTTTTTTTTTTCTTTTAAGTATTTTTTTAACATCCTTAATCACTAACAAGAATTTAAAAAGTATATAATTTTATTAATATTCAATTCCTTAACCATTAAATAAAATTAAAAAAAATCAAATATAAAAAAAAGTATTAACCATATCATTATTCAATTATTATTAGTGAAAATATGAAGGAATAGCCAATTTAATGATTCTTACACTTTAATCGAGTAAAAAACAATAAAAACGCAAAGAATATTTTAATTTAACTCGAAAATTGAAATGAATGAATTTTATATATTTAAAAGAATGATAAATAATATTTTTATTTAATCCTTGGAAAACACACAGATCACAGAAACAAATTCTGTCAAGTTCGAGCCCGGCCGACCGACACCCTCTGTGAGATTCATCATTCATGCCTCATGGGTACCCTTTGTAATTCCAGGAAGTATAAGCCCTTTTGGGAGTTTACAAGAAAGTTTTGAAAAGAACGTCTGCGAAGACTCCGAACACGTGCTTCCTTCTGCCTCTCGCTATCTTCTTCAACGCTATGAATCACTAGCGATTTATTTTGCCCCTTTTTTCACTTTTGGACCCAACGCACAGTTACTAAAGTGAAACAAAAAGCATCCTCGAAGCGACCTGTCCTACATGCTCTTCACGTCCTTCAAGAAAAGTCGTTTTTTTTTTTTTTTGTTTCTCGAAACTCTTAGATGTATATTGAGGAAGGAATGATCATACACATACTCAAAATACACTCAACTCTCCATCCTGTGAATCTTGAACTTCTTTACAGTTCTAGCAGATTCTTTAGTTCTTTCATTCCTCGAACCATTTCTATCCTTCTTTTTTTTTTTTTTTTTGTCGTCTCTTTCCCATTTGCTTTGATTTTTGTTTTTGCCCTAAGCCCATTTGCTTTGATTTCAAAATTCAGACTGTGTTAAGTTATGGTTAACTATTTTTTGACAAATAAATAGCAGTTAAGGTGGTAGTTATGAATGGTGGTGGTGGTGGTGGTAGGGGTGGCAGAGTTGAGGTGGTAAACAGCAAAGGGTGTTCTAGGCTATTCCTTGGCCTCTCATCTCCGTTGTCTTCTTTTAGAGTTCTTCAACCGTTGGAACCCATGTCTCCTGCTTCGTCCTCTGCTGCGTCTGAGCCCGTGCCGGTCCGATCAAGCGGTCCCTTTGCCGGCCTTGTTATCTGTGTTANAAAAAAAAAAAAAACCTAGGAGAAAAAATTCCTCCGCCCCACAAAACATCTGACCCTTTTTTTAATTGTTTTATTTTTCTTTTAGGTTGTTTGTGGAAATCTAAGTCCTTACAATGACTGGAGGTGTATTATCTTTCTATTGGGACTAATCTGGCCCCTACAAGGAAAAAAAATCATACCTTCTCCCTTTCTCATGAGATGTATATCAAGTAGACTAATGGGAGGGTTTTGTATGATTTCCTAGCATCAGTATCTCTAATACCGATCAAGAAAAAAAACATCAGTCTCTCTAATAACTTTGATGTTCTTCAATTATTTAATGCTTTTCTGAACTCCTTAACTCTTATTACAACTTTGGTGGACGCAAGTTTGAGCACGCTTTGAAGCATGGATCAAAAAATAGTCTCTTTATTGTCACACTTGGGTGGTTTGTGGATAGTGTCCGGAGGAATGGTATAATGAGCTACTTTCTGTTATAAGCTTTTTTTATTTGTATTTTTTTTTATAAACTAACTACTTTCTATCTGCTTTTGTTTCAAATTTTCTGTCAGTTTTTTATTTAGATTTAAATTGTATGTAGAGTTAAAATTCTTGGCATACAATGACTCAGGTTACAATCTTTTGAACCAATTAATCTCCTAGGTGCATTAAATGTTTTTGTCAAATAAAGGTCGAAAGGTATGGAACACAAACTTAAATGATATATTAGGATCCTAAATGTCTGTCCTTAACGCTCAACAATGTCAATGTTTTGTCCTATTTGCGATTTTATTTTTTTATAGAGACATATTTTTTGAAATAATCTTAGGATTCATTTATAATCTGTCACAACCCTTTCCTTTCCTTTGTTTCTAAGAACACTTCCTCACTTACCATTATAGTTGACTGAGCACGATAACCTCTTCAATTCTCTCCTTTTTTAAGGCGGATCTGGCCAACGAAGGTTGACCAACCTCAATAGCAATCAAGAGAGCTCTAAATTGTTCCTCAAAACCATCACAAGATACACCCACACAGCCCTTAATCTCATCCACCTTTCTCAACACCCAATCAGAAGATTTATGATTCCATTCTATACCAGGGAATATAGCACATAAGGTTCAGGAGTAAACTCCTCTTCAGATCCACTCGAATCTCCAATTTCACTATCCTCATACTCTGTACTACTGCTAAGAACCATTTGCCTCTCTAAATTATTGTTCTGAGAACAAAAGGCCCCATTCTTCAATAATCCAGCCACATTTGTTACCTTGTTCCTCATCCCCTCATTCCCATCTGCCTCTTCCACCGTCACTGCCCCTACATCCTTTACTTCCCCACCCTTACTCAACTGAGAACACTAAACAGACATCTTTTCAGCCTGGTTTGTTTTCACAAACCATCTCATCTAATTATTATAACTTTTTCAAACTCCCACACAAAATATAATAAACAATTCAACTTTTTCAAATATCAAAACGAAAGTAATATTAAAAAATTATATTCTAATAATATTTTATTTAACTTTCATTTCATCTCATCTCATCTCATCTGTATAACCAAATGAGGCCTTCATCTTTCCTACCCTTCTTCTTAACCATCGCAACCTGTTCTCTGCCAGAAACAGAAGAAAGCGGCATTTTCTCTGTCACCGGAAAGCTTCCTGTTGTCAGAGACCCCCCAGAACTAAAACACTCCTGCCTCTACCCTCTTTGGGATAGAGAATCCACAAAAAGAGTCGCTCTATAGCTTCCTTGCAGACTATCACGAACCAGACTCGTAGATCCTTGGGATGAAGTCGCCACCATGCCTCTTCTTGTTGGAAAGCACCCTGAAGGATCGCCTCTCATCGTCGCACCTCTCTGTGAAGACTGAAGACCCATCAGATCCGTTGAGCTATTGGGCTGAGCTTCCTTCTCCTCTATTCGAGTCTGATAAGCTTCCATATTACCAAATTTCTTCAGATAATCTTCCATCACCTTAGCATACCAAACAACCAAACCTCCAGATAAGTGCAAAGACATAGTAGTTTTCCTGCTCTTTTCTGTAATGCAGAAAGCATTGCCTCCTTTTCTCATTCAAAGACCAAACATTTTTGAAGCCTTATTGGCATTTAGTATATAATCCCTTTCTGTCAAGGATACAATGTTAGATATCATTGATTCAAAAAATCAGTAAATAAACGACTAAGAAAACTTTATTAATAAACGTAAATAACGTATATAACATGCCCTTTAATAGGGTTGGCAATTTCACTTTCATAAAATTTTTTTGTGCCAGGTTATGATGATCCAAAAATACCTCAAAGCATGAATGGAAATTTATATTAGAACTTAATGATAATAGTAGCGAATCACATTAGCTTGGTAAACACTTTCAATGTCATTTTGTTGTGACACTTATAAAAAAAAAATGTCATTTTGTTGTGACACAAACCAAATGCTGAGAGATTTGAATACAGTAAATAGATACATTACATATCAAGGTAAAATTGATTTTTATTTTTAATTGACATTCACACATATTTAGAGAACATTAACGCATATAACAACATTTTCCTTCTAATCTCTCATGTGGCCAACCCACATTTACACCACTTATTTAAGGGCTGACAATCTCAAGGATCTCAGTTACGTGCCTGCAGCCTGTCTAGGATATTGACCATACAAGATGGCTTGCTCCCATCCCTCTATCTCTGGTACAATTGCACATCAATCATAAGGCCAACTTAAATCAAAACTTGAAAGACGTTATTTTAGAGCTTATTTCGAAATCATTCAACCATATGAATAGGAACCCTAATTTCATATACTCAAACCCTGGGCACTGGGGTATGACATCAGTGTCACTGATGTTCTACTTTCACGCCGAATGGAATCTGGATGGGAAAAATGGCTGTTCCAAAAATAGATGGTAAAGTTTCTCAAACCGTTCACATACTAGTGAGTGGTATCTTCTGAAGTTTTAGCGTTTTAGCACTTTTGTGATGATTGGGATTAAGAAATCCTCTTATCAACAAACAACATATGGTTAAGTTTGGGTTGTATTTAGGTTAAATGATGTCCTCTCTTTCTGTGTTTTGAGGTCTAGACCTTGTCTCTTAAGGATTTTTTAACCTAAATCATTCCATGCATAAGTATTGGTCCAAGAAATATAAGCCAATTGACATATGATCTTATTCGGTACTTTATATTTAGTTTGTTGCCTTGTCACCTATCAAAAAAGAAAATTAGCTTGTTTTGTCTGATGCAGTGAGACTGAGTGAATCACTCTACAGTGTTAAGAGTGTTGAAGAAAATGGTATGCTCTTGGATGAATTAAGTCGGCTTGCTGGGTTTGCTAGCTCTGAAAATTCCTGTCTTCCTGTTGGTGCTCATGTTGCCACGCAATCTAACAAGACAGAAGAATCACATCTATGGTTATCAGGAAGAGAGTTTAGCACAAGTGTGGACTCTTCTCTTTCCGGTCATTCCATGTATGTTGATCCAGACATTTCAACTGAACTGCATAATAAGGTAAACTTGAATGTTTAGTGGGAAATAGTGTGTTTTGTTTGGAGTTTAGAGGGTCTGATGCCAGCTGTCAAATCTGTTATTAAGTGGTGGGGGGGAGGGGGGGACTTCTGTCGAGTAAGCATCTCTATAGGTACCTCGAGCAACTCCTGAGATGATTGATATCTTTGGTAGGTTGTTGAGGCTGCTACTAGAGAAGGTGCCAAAGTCGTAGAAAAATGGTTTGCTGGTTGCAATGCCAGTCATGTGGTTTGTGAAGGCACTTCGGTCCAAAGATATCTTGGCTACTCTAACAACCTTGTCACGGTGAGTGCCTCCACAGTCATTTATATGTTTGTGAATGAAACTTGTGTTTTATTTAGCTTTGAGGATAGATATTTCTGTTATGAAGTTATATGTTGCATAGATGATTGGTATGCTTCACTGTATCTGTTTTCGGCGGTCTTCCTATTTACACATCATATTGGTGAAATTTCTGTAGTATGGAAAACATCAATATACCTGATAGGAATTGGAGACTTATCTATGTAATCACTTATAAAAAAAATAAAAAAAAAGTTTGTCTGTATCTCAGCCACTGTGCGTAACATTGATATAGCTGATAGGAATCACAGAGTGCTAATTACTTTAATCACAATGAGGTTTATCTGATATAATGATGTCTCTCAGCCACTATGGGTTCTGAAAACAGCAAAGGAGAAATATGTGCGACGGCTTGTTCATATGTCTGCTGACTTAGCCAGGCAGATCAGTATGCTGCTTGAAGATTCTCAAAAAGGCCTTGCAAGGAAGGTAAATATTGTTTCTTAATTTTAAAATTATGAAATACCATTTCTATTCTATATCAAACATTTGGTGAATATCGAGAATAGTAATCTTTTGTTTCATTTCGTTCTCTTTTCTACACCCCACCTCAATTTGGCGGTAAATGGGTGGCATGAAGTTGGATGAGATTTTAGGTTCAATTCATACCATATATTACAGATTACTGATGTGGCTGGAGTAGGGGGTCATCAAATAATATTTTGGGCTGTAAAATGGTATGGATAACAAATTGACACTATGTAATAGACAACATGGATGTAAGAAGAGAATCTATCATTTTAGTATCCTGGGATGAATGAGAATTAGGAATCTTTAGTAATTCAACGAAGTCTGTGATGGTCAACCTGATACTTAACGCATTTGTGTTAGCTGGACAATTTCAATCAACTATAGCTCAGATTTCAATCTTCTGAAATTCTCATTTTGGGTCAAATTTTATCCTGATAATGGGGAAAAGTCTTTTTTTAAAGTGCCAAGCAATTTTTTTTTAATCCTAATGTTCATTAAATTTTTAATGTCCTATGTGAGTTTTTCGTCTCAAAGTTTCTCGTTATCATAAAAACTTTGTAGGAAACAAATGGTAAAAATGCTCCTGAAGATCAGAAGTTTAGAAATAGAGCAAGCCTCACTGAAAGGCAACAGGTTGCGAGTTCTGCTAAAATTTCTGTTAGAAATCGTCGTGGTCGCCGTATGCAGGTAAGAGGTTAATCATATTCAACTTTCCTATCGTGCTTCATGTCAGTGCATGATTATTTTGTCATGCTATTATTCTAACAGTAGCGATGGTGAACTTTATGATAGATGAACATGTTTAACTAATTGACATTAGAATCAGCTATCAATTTTGATCTGCAAGATTCCAAGTCTTATTTTGGTGAAAGATCTCGATTCATAACATCTATATGATGGAAGGTCACCACAGCTGTGCTTGCCCTTCACTGTGGGCTATGTATTCAGCTGAAAAGGTTTTCTTCTTCCTTTTTTTGTATGGTCGCTATGGAGCCCGTATCCCTCAACCAAAGCAGGCCAGCCCCTCACCTTTTCCACCAGCAACACTACTCTGCCAACGGTAACCTCTGTTGTCTACCATCACCTTGCCGACACAACCGGTTGTCATTTATTTGTCTTGTCGCAACCAACCCTTTGCCATGAGATCTGACTTCGACTCCAACTATCCTGCTTCTCTAACTCCAAGGGTCCATTAGGTCTCACGTCACCGAGTTCTAACTCATCCCCTCATGTTTTGAGTTAACCTAGATCTCTAGTCCACAACATTTCTGCCACCATCGGGATTGGATTTTCAAGAATCAATGGTGGCAGTCAGGTTTGCGGCTGTTTTATACAGTTTTTCCTGTGGTTGAAGAATCAGAAAATTGCAGCACAACGGTTTTGAGTGGTGATGGTCTTATAATTTGCATATCAACCAGACACCAGAAAATGTTTGCTGGAAATTCTCAGTCCCCACCAAACAACAGAAAACAATTATTTTAAACCAAAAATATTTTCTTGTTTTCCTTATTTACATGGAAACAAACTTAGTCTTAAGTACACAAATGCTATATCCTGCAAGCTTGACTGCTCCCTCTCTCTCTCTCTCTCTCTGGGGGTGTATCATTCAACTGCCATAAAATAGGTTTTGATGAGTGTTATGTAAAGTCACTTAATTGTGAATTCTGTTCCTATTACAGACTTGTCAAATTCCAATACGGCCAATTACACCGGCTAGCCTCTTGGACTCAATCTGCTGGTCTATATCTGAGCCAACTTCCACTGCTGCAATTTACACAGACTCTTTCAGTGTAGACAATGCGAGTGAACATCAGTCATCTATATTCCTAGATGCAGAAGCAGATCAGAAGGATTCAGAAGCTTCATTTGCACACTTAACTAGGCCACTTATAGAAAGGTTGTTAATATCTCTTTATTCTTTCAATTATTGAAGATCTCATTGTTGCCAGTCGGCATTAGATTGATGGATCGATTTGTCAAGTCTACTCCATGTCACTGAAAATATTGGATCTTGAGAGATTTATAACCTCAAGATCTGTCTATATAATGCGTCTCTGTCTGTCTCTTGTCCCTCTATCTCTGTATCTTGCTGTAAATTATATAATAATTCAACAATTGTTTTTCCATGAGGTGGTCAGATGGCACCATCACCTGAGATTTGCAAATTGCTTCTGCTTATCAATGTTTTTTTTTTATCCAAATGGATTGTTTTATCTCACTTTGTTTTCTTTTTATGTGGCCGATTTGCAGCGAGAAATCAGAATTGATATTTAAAAATCACTTTCTTACCATATTGTTTCCCGTTGATCGATTTGCTGAGATGGGGCCTTCTTCAAGAACATTTTTCAGTGATAACGGCTTTACATGTTTGCAGGTTTTAGATCACATCTATGCATTTTATCAGGTAAGACTTAGATATGTTTCCTAACTTGGATTATTATTTGCCTGCACACGCACAACCATATTTCAAAAGAGGAGCCCTTTCGTTTATTTGTTCCTTTTTTTTTTTCTTTTAGAAGTTGCCATGCCAATGGGTGTTCTGTTGCGCATCAAGAACAAATACAATGTAATCGGAAGTATGATTGTAGATTTATCATCTTTTGTAACATTGTGTTGATTTTTTTTTCAAACTCAGAAGGGGTCTGTTGATTTTATATATTTTCGGGTTTATGTAGTTAATGCAACCTATTGGCCAGATAGTTGAGGTGATTCTATTTATCAGGGACCTTAATGTGTGCAATTTGTTCTCTGGCAGGAGAACATGTCAGTTGACGAAATTGAGACTGCAATTCACACCGATTCAAGGCATGCTGACCGGCTCAGAGCAGCTTACTGTAGTAATGAAACGGCAGAATGTGGTTGTGTGGTCTTTAAACGAATTGATTTCTTAGGAAGCTGCAAAAGTTTTGAAATGTTGAAGCGTGTCAATGGCGAGAACAACAGTAATGTCTACCAACTTTTGATCAGGGCTTGATATCATCTTAGCAGTGATGGATCCCTTCCATGTACCAGTCACAAGTCAGTGGCAAGTTAAGTTGCCTCTCTGAACTACTGGCCACAGGTACATAGCTTGAAGACATTTGCATTCAACCTTCCTTGCTGCTTCAAAATCTAAAGAAAGGTGAAATTTTTCTACTGTATGTAGGGGAACACTTCAGATTTTTTTTAACTTGTATATGGACTATCAGAATGGTAAAGTATACCCATCCAAATGTCCGTGTCTTGATAGAGTTGGTTTGAATTTCAGATCGCATTGTACATTGAAGATAATTTTTTATGGTTGAGGTGTTGCAATCTTATCTCAGCTTTAACGGTTGGACAAACTCTGCTCTGTAATGTGTCACTTATCAACTAACGTTCATTAGTATAAGAAAGCTTTGTGGAGATATCAACGGTGGTAGGGGTTTCTTAGAATGAATCTACATCCAAGTTGAATATATCTGTGCTGTTGTTAGGGAGTCCGGGTAATGGATCTCGTAACGAGATTATTTGATGTATTTTTTTGGTCAAGAGCGGATGTCAGCAGTACTGATTGAATAGCCTACGGTAGTGCTTGAACGGTTGTGCAATGCTTGGATGCTCATCCATGGTTTAAAAATTAAAGTACGTGCAAAAAATGTAAATAAGATGAGGTATCGAGATTTACATAGTTTGATGTAATGGCCTACGTTTGAGCTCTTTGAAGGCAAAATCTACTTATTTGGCTTGGGAAAAGCTCAGAAACGGTCAGATGTGTTACTCATTTTCACACCGGTCAATAGGATTTCAACATGTAAGAGATGTATTTGTCTTATAATGGATCACACCTTATTGAATCAATTTTATTCCTTCCTCTTTTCTCTCTCCTCGTCGATTCTCCTCTCCTTTTAATTCCTGATTCTCCTCTCCGTGATTCTCTCTCCCTTTTCGATTCTCGATTCTCCTCTCTCCTTTAGATTCTCTACTCTTCCTCTCCCCTCTCAATTCTCTTTTTTCTCTCCTCTCTCCTCTCCCCCTCTCCTATACTCTTTCTCCTCTCCACATAGTCAAGGATCCACCTCCAAGCAAAAGGTGCTCAAATGACATCAGTGTATGTATAAGTTTTTCATACTTTCATTTTATCACTAGAAAGCTATTTTCTTAAGCAACTTTGTGATCATTTTTCCAACTCTATTGTACAGTGTTTTAAGATTTTTCTATTATTTTTATACTGAGCATCAACACTAAATCTTATACTGTGTTTTGCAGGATTAAATCCACTAAAACTCAAACTATAATTAGGTTTCCTATCGTGGTAATTGATTCAACTTCTCTGCAAGATAATGATGAGGGGATCATGAGTATATAGATAAGATGAATTCGGGTTTGGAAGGTTCCATGTATGATATTTCCCACAAATCATTTTGAATCAGAGGCTCAAGATTTCTCACATTTTCTCAACAACCAAACAGAAATTACCAAATCAAAATTTAGTTTATCTAACCTCAGAGAGCTACAAATTTCTTCAAGCGATGGAAGCTACAAATCTCTTCAACTGATGGGGGGTTTCGAAGGGACGGTGGGAGCAGGCTGACGAGGGTAGGGGCACAGAGTTTTGAAGGGAGTATTTTTTTTACACAGAGAGAGAGAGAGAGAGAGAGAGAGAGAGAGGAGGCCAGCGGGGGTGGGGGGAGGAGGAGAAGATAAGAGAGAGATCTCGGACACACAGTACTCAATGAGAACACAAAAGTTATGATCTACTGCATGTAGGTTTTTTTATTAATATTGCTGAAAGTCATACGTCGTAGCTGCTTATTCACTGGTGTAAAAGAACATGTGGCACCCGACCGGACCAAAGCATCTCCCATTTGGCTTACTTATTTGGTGACTTACTTTGCTCTCAATGAAGAAGTCCCCTTTGCCTTTGAGTAGTTCCCCCTTTTAGCCAATACCTTCTTGCTTCATATCTTGTTTGATGTCAGTCTTTGCCCATTTTTACTTTCCTTTCCAGCTACCTCCCTGCTATTTTTGTCCTTTCATCAATTTTATGCCCTCAAATTATTTCATGGCAGGCTCTTTCTGTCTCTTTGTCTCGTCTTCTTCTGCAAGTGTGCTTCTCTGCAGGCTAGGCTTGTTACATTTTATACCCAACTACATATGTTAGTCCGACACTGCCAACTCTCTAATATCATTTATCATGAGCCCAAGTAATAGATATCCGGATTCCATGACAAGGAGTGTTTAATGGTGAAAACTATGTTGTGGGAGGAATCTAAAATCTCCTTCAGACATGACATAGTTTGGAAAGAAATAACTAATGTTGTGGGAGAATTACAATAGAATTTTATTTTATTAATTAATAATTTTATTTTATTGATGAATAGAAAAAAAAGCTCCTGAAAATATGACTCCATTGGACCAAAAAGACTAGAGCTCTTCATATATGCTTTACCAAAAGACTTATTTCATTGGGGTTACACGGATTGAAGATTTTCCTAAAAGTTCAAACCTGGTGATATATCTTTATGGTTTTTTATATGGAAAATATGTTTGTTCAAATGAGAAAAAAAAAAAAAAAACTTGTAAATATGTTTTATTGGAGTTTGAAAAAGTGATTGTCCTGTTTGACGTTGAACTGAATTGAAAGAATTAATTTCTTTATGAATAGTAGTGAGTTGGGATGGTGGAGTGAGTTTTGTGAGGCCCACCTAAGATGAGTTTAGATGTGTTTGGACGTTAAGATAAGTTTAGATGTATTTATAGAAAGTTGAAAAATGTTGTGTGTCCTGCGTGTAAAAGAGGTGTAGAGTTGAAAAAGATTGTGGGTCCCACTTGTAAAGAGGTTTTGAGTTGAGATGAGTTTAGTGATTTGAGAATTAGACATTTGGATATTAGATTCAGCTTAAAATTAGACTGATCTCAGTTCAGTCCAATTTTCAAACTTAGCCTAAGTCCATTGAAATTATTTTGGAGGAAAAATTTTAGTTAAAAATCTTATAGATCTTTGCTGAAAAATGATAAAAGTCCATACAAATGATTAGATGAGATTTGTTTTTGAGAGATGAAAAAATATTTTGGTATTACAAGGATGTTTGGGTTAAAAGTAATCATACACCTACAACTCTTTTAGAGTCATTTTACAACTCATTTTCAAACAACCAATGAAATCATGTCACTCTATTAAAAATAAGTTTTAATATTACAAAACTACTCTCTATTTCATGTGGAGTTGTAAAATAGTTATAAGATTATTATTTTTCTTGGGATAAAGATGAATATGAAAAATGTTATCCAACTTCAAAGACAAACACTTTGACCACCAAGCAACAAGAAACCAAGTACCATATATGCCAACTAATAGTTCTATGAGCTCAAAATGGTTATTCTTAAGATAAAAGGAGGATTGTCAACTGAATGTTGTCTTTGTTTCCTTGTCCACATCCAACCATTCTAAACAACATTATAATTTGGAGTAGTGCTACACTCATCGAGGGTGTAGCACGAGACGGGTCCCAATAAGAGCAAAATAATTTTTTTTTTCATTTGTTTTTTTATACCCTTATAAACATTTTAAAAAAATCATAACATCATTAAAAAAACACTTATTACTAAATTAAAAAAATTGCCAAGATCCAATCGGAACCCAACTGTCAATAAGAGTAGCATTTTTGTATAATTTGAGACTTTGACGAATTTGAGATTGGCTTTTAAAAACTTTGATTTATGCTAAGCTTCAAAAATAGAATATCTTGCTAAAATCAAAATTTGTTACTTATCTTTAACATTAGCAACGCCTAGCATGTCCATGGCTAGCTCTCTATGACTTTTTTTTTGCTTATAGCAACATAGCTATCAAATTCGAGATCTGAGAAATGCTTGTCATACTTAGTTCTTGCATTAGTTTCGCTTTAATATCATGATCCTTACACATAGTTCAAAGAATACTAAAATAATACAAAGTTTATCCCTTCAAAAAAGAAAAATACAAAGTTTATATGTATAGGGAATGCCTTTCATTTCTAGGAAATGATTAGTTAAACATTAATTTACCAAATAGATTTGCGGTAACATGTACATAATAAAAATATGTATATATGCCATTAAATGAGCCGAGTCCGCAAGAAGATTTCTCTGTTTGGTATAAATGCAGAAAACACACAAGTTTTAAAGCTCATCAAATGCTTTTTTTCATCTACAAAACAAATTTATTAATTAATAAAATAAAATTCTATTGTAATTCTCACAAATGTCAGACTGACTACAATTTCCTCTCTACATTTAGAAAAAAAATCCAAGGATCTTTAGGTTGTGTTGTCACCAAAAGTTGGAATTAGTCGAGGGAAAAACAAAAAGATCTATCCAACATCACCAGTAATCACCACAAGTGCAGATTCCATCCCTGAAACGATGGAACCGATTTGCGTCTCTCAACACAATTTCTCGCTGATAAACCTTTGAGATATACTTGATTGCACTATGGCAATCTCCACAAACTCTAAGGTTTTTAATTACTCTAATAGTGGAGGATGGAGGAGTGCTTATGAGTCCATAAGCGATAGCTAGCTTCTCACTATGGTAATAAAGGGCACGTTCTTTTTCCTCTTCTTCCACATCAAGCAGCATAAAATCGGTATCAGGGACATACCCTTCTTCTCTGATCCTTTTTATCACATCCTCCACCTTATCATATATCAAATCAGTTTGTGGATGGTCCCTATCATCCACCACAAACAAGTGCACCCTATTCTTCACATCTATCCAGCTGAACCCTGGATCCTTCTTTACTTTTTTCCTCTCCATTGTTTTCCGAGCATCAGTTACACCATCCCATTGGTTTGCAGCAGCGTAGATATTGGATAAGAGAACATAAGCTGCCGAATCGGATGGCTCCAATGCCAATAGCTGGTCTGCCACACGTTTTCCAGTATCTGTGTTCCCTTGAATCCTACAAGCACCGAGCAGGCCTCTATACATTGAGGCAGAAGGTTCAAAGGGCATTGATACAATTAGCTTTTCTGCCTCTTGAACATGCCCTGACCGGCCTAGGGCATCAACAAGACAAGAGTAGTGCTCGATCTCAGGCTTAATGCCGTAATTTTTGCTCATTGAATCAAAATACTTGTAAGCTTCTGAAATTAAACCAGAATGGCTACAAGCAGAAAGTACTCCAATAAAGGTGACTTTATCTGGCTTAATACCATTATATTCCATAGTTTTGAAAAGGTTGAGGGCTTCTTTGGCATTTCCATGTTGAGCTAAACCAACCAACATAGCATTCCACAGGGCAATGTTCCTAATGTTCATCCTCTGGAATAAAAGATATGCATCCTCAATGTTCCCACACTTGGCATACATGTCAATAAGTGAGGTCCCGACAAAAGGATCTACGGTATAGTCCGACTTTATAACATTTGCGTGAACTTGTCTCCCTTGTTCCAATGCTGTGAGACAAGAGGTGGCTTTGACAAGGGTGGCAAATGTGTATTCATCAGGCTGCACCCCTGAAAGTCTCATCTGATGATATATAGAAAGAGCACGGTCCTCATCTCCATTTTCCACACATCCTGAGATCATAGTTGTCCATGCAACGTCATCAGGCACAGGGATTTGGGTGAAAACCACGTGTGCACTTTCCATGTCTCCACATTTAATATACATATCTAGGATACCACTGCTAACACATAAATCTATGTCAAACCTGGTTTTTATTGCATAAGCATGAATTTGCTTCCCCTGCTCTAACCCAACCAAGCAACAACAGGCTTTAGCTGCCGTTGCCAAAGTAATTGGATCTGCCTTCTCTTTACTTTCATGAATCAGACTGAAGAGTTCCAATGCTTTCTGACTCTCATTATTCATTACGTACCCAAACATCATTGCATTCCAAGATGCAAAATCAATTTCACCTTTGTTTCCAAAAAGAAACTCTGCCTCCTCCATATTTCCACTTCTACAATATACATCAATAAGGGCAGTATAAACAAAACTGTCAGTGATGATTCCAGTTTTTGCTGCATGTACGTGAACCTGTTTACAGAGATACAAGCCTTCTTTAAGAGATGAGCAAGCTCTTAAAACACTTGCCATTGTAAATTGATCTGGTCTAAGGCCACCACGTAATAAATCTATATATAGTTTCACTGACTCCTCTTCTAAACTACGCTGTGCACAACTTGATATCATCGAGTTCCATGAAATTAAATCCAATTCTTTCATGGAATTGAACACTCTCCGTGCAAAACAAATAGAACCTGCCTTAGAATACATGTTGATAAGACTATTTGCAACAGAAACAACTGAATCAACCCCTAACTTCACCGCAACACCATGAACCTGTTGCCCCAACTCCAGATTGTTGGCATCCGCAATTGCAGAGAGAATAACCAGAAAGGTCACAGTATCGCATTCCACTTTTGCTCTAATCATATTTATAAAGCATTCAACAACAGTCCAATTTTCACCAGCTTGGAGATACTCAGATAATGTCTTGTTCCAGAAAAATACTTCCGAGTCCTCATGATTCAAATACAGTTTTGTCGCATATGCTTTAACCTGTTCAATGAGACTGTTGCCTTCATCAGAACTAATATTGTTAATGCCGTTAAGAACACGCACACTGATGTCATCAGGGTGCAACCCACTGTGATGAAAAGCAGAGAAGAAACAAAGTGCTTCTTTATAAAGACCCATTTCCACATAGGCCTTGAGCATTACATTCCACAACACAACATCCCTATCTGACATGCCATCAAACAAAGCACGAGCCTCCATAATCCGCCTGAATTTAGCATATATATTCACAATAGCTCCGGATACGAAGACATCCCAATCCAACCCAATCTTAATGGTGTACCCATGAACAGCCTCGGTCGCCCATACATATCCAGAGAGCAGACAGAGCTTCAGAACAGGTGCCAGAGTGAGTCTACTAGCTAAAACACCAGACCCACGAAGCAAGCGAAATATGCGAAAGCCTTCTTGAGCATTATCAATCTGAGAGTCCGTGGAGTGTGCATAGGCGGCTAGAATGGAGTTCCAAGTGACAATGTCTCTGTCAATGGTTCTATCGAACAGGTGACGTGCAAATGCGGCCGACCCGCATTTTGCGTACATATTTATGAGATTGTTGGTCAAAAAACGATCTGGGCTTCGTCCGCAGGTTATCATATGCGCATGCGCAGACTTGCCCAGCAGCAAATCGGTTTTGGAAATGGCGGCACGGAGGATCGAGAAACATTGAGAGGAAGAAGACGATGATGAGGAAGAGAAATTGATAGGGTGAGAGGTAAGGTTGGAGAGAGAAGAAAGCGTGCTCCGAGAATGGCTTGCAAGTGCATTTCCTGCTTGCATTGTCCGCTTTCCAAGATGGATAATGACAGAACGCCCAGTTTTGTACAATCCATTTACAACGAATTGCCACGTCATATCAAACCTTACCTTTCAAAACCCAATACTGGTGTTAAAACAAGACATTTTCTCCATCCCGCTTCTCACCTCCCCCATCCATTATCCAAGCTCCAGCTAGTGAGCTGTAACATGCGAAAGGGATCGGAAATTTAATTTTATAATTATTTTTGTTTTATAAATATTATTATTATTAGTATTACTATTATTTTATTGACTTATTATTTTAACTCTCTGGGTAATGGGTAATATTAATTGCCCAAGATCTGCCGCCCTTCATGTCGTGCTGCACCTTTACGCCGCCATCTTCAGAGTAAAATTCTTCGTCTGAAAGTTTTCTAATTTGTGACTGACTTATACACTGGCATCTGCATGTAATGGTATCCTCACTTCCCACTGTAGAAAATAAGGAAATGGCAGAATATAACAAGAACTGAAGATTGATCAAGAATTGAGCTCTTATTGCTCAGAATATAACACGATCACACTCCTGCATAAGACTCCACTGCAACCCTGCAACTACAAAGCTAGACTCCACCTTACAATCCCCTTTCCTTAAAAGTTCTTGACCTCAAGGGCCCTGTCATGTCCCCTCCATTCAAAGAACCTTGCCCACAAGGTGTGGGTAAAGATCCTTTAATTTCTACAACAATTCTCATGAGCTGTCTTCAAGAGGTGCACCCACCCACTTAATTAAAACTTATGTAGCAGCTTGGTTCCCAACTATTTTCATTCTTCTCTGCAAGATAGTCTCAGGTTCAAGTTGAATCTAACTCTCAAAATCCACAGGAGGCAAGGTAGCCAGGGGTATGATTTGTTGGCCCAATTTCTTCTTCAAATAAGATACATAAAAGATTAGGTGTATCTTTGAAGAATGACTTAAATTCAGTTTATAAGCCACAAACCCAATTCTTTCAATCAATTGAAAATGACCAAAAAACATTGGAGCAAGTTTTAAGTTGTGGCGCATGGATGCTGAATTTTGCCTATAGGGTTGAAGCCTTAAAAAGACCAAATCACCAATTTCAAAGCTTCTATCAGTCATTCTCCTATCTGCATAAAACTCCATTCTCTGTTGTGCTACAATCAAATTCTACCTTAACAGCTGCATCAACTGCTCCCTTGATCTTAACTCTTGGTTTGCTGCTGCATTGTAGTGGTATCTGGAATGTAGGCCAACAACTTAAGAGGTAAATACCCATAAAGGGCCTCAAAGGGTGAAACCTTTAATGAAGAATGGTAAGTGGTATTATAACACCACTCAACCATAGGCAGCCAAGTACTCCACTCCTTAGGTCTGTCACTGGCAAAGCATCTCAAGTAGCCTTCCAAATATTTGTTTAATACTTCAGTTTGCCCATCAGATTGTGGGTAATAGGCAGAACTGAAATTAAGTGAAGTCCCTTATAACTAAAAAATCTCCTTCTAAAATGAGCTTGTGAATATAGGATCCCTATCCGAGACAATGGATTTGGGCATCCCATGCAACTTGAAAATAGTAAAAAAAATGTTTGAGCCATTGTACTTGTTGTAAAAGGATAAGCAAGAGGAAAGAAATGAGTAAATTTAGTGAACCTGCCAATCATTGTGAGCACAACAAAAAATCCCTTCAATTGAGGCAGTCCCTCAATAAAATCCATGGATATATATAGCCTTGGAGAGTTTGGAACTGGTAAAGGCTACAAAAGACTAGCTGGAAACAAGGTCTCATGTTTACTAGTTTGGCAAACATCATACTCTCGAACCATCCTCCTGATACCCCTCCTCATGCCTTCCCAAAAAAAATCTAGCTTAGCTCTTTGGACAGTCTTGTGATACCCACATGACCAGCTTGTGGACTGCAGTGGATATGGTGAAGTATCTTTGTTTTTAAAATGTGACTTAGGAACCACAACTATCTTCCCTTTCCTCAAAAGAAGTCCCTGCTGAATGTTGTAATATTTTTGCCCCTCCAAACCTTGCTAGAGCTTGGAATATTGAAATCCAGATGAATTGTCATATCATTCTAAGACATGTCATGAAAGTCATGAAATCAACATGTCCATGTGCATTATAAAAAGATAAGTAAGAAATAATATGAATGATAAGTAAGCTTTAAGAATTGCCTTATGTTATAGGTGAAAGTACAAGCCACGGACCTAAGCATAGTCCACCTTATGCTATAATGTATGCGCTAACACGGACTTAAGCATGTACCACCATATGTTATGTTATGATTGTGTGGTGTTAGTGATCTAAGCGTGGTTCACCATGCGTTATAATACGATTTATGCGGTCAACGACAATTGGACCGATGCACGTATGTTATGATGGCCTCTAAGCAAGTGAAAGACAAGATGAATAAGTTATATACGAATCACAAGAAATGCATGTAGTCAGTAATTTATGCACCCATGTTACATGTATTGCCATGATTAGTGTAATTCCGCTTATGTTTCTAATGAATGCTATGTGTATGTATGACTATGCATGAAAGTTTTCTAAATCAAGTTTAAATATCAAGTTAAATCGAATACTCCCTCTCTAAAAGCCTCTCCCTTCTCTCTAAAACTCCCTCTACTTTCAGATCGCCGCCCAGAGGGGGTTGGAGCTTAGCTCCTTCCCCCTCACTCCCTCCCTCCCTCTCTCTCTCTCTCTGATTTCTAGTTTTTCTTGTATTTTCTTTTTCAGGCTAATAAAGAGAGATTAGCTGCTCGGGACTCGCTGGCACCCAACAGCCACCACGCGCCCCACCTGGAGGTTGCCCAGCCGCCGACCAGCAAAACCATCGAATGTGGTCTCCACCGGAGTGGCGCGTAGCCCGCACGCACGGGTCGGAGTTTTCGGAGGTCGTCTGCGCATGGCTCTCACGCACCACCAAGGAACCCACTGCCGCTGCTACGCGTAGCTGTTCCCACACCAGCGCCTCTGGATCTCCCTAGCTTGACAGTCGACTCTCCATCCAGCAACCTTTTTGTGCACTGTTTTTCCCTTTTTACAATGTTTTATTATGTATTTGTTTTCTATTTTGTCTTTTTCCAAGAAAAAAAAAACCCTAAATGTAATGTCTTCAGACTATGGTCCGAAGGTAGTTTCTCCCCCCTCCGCTTAGGCGGTGATGTGGGGTTTGGTTCTCCATATTTAGATTAGTCGGATATGGAGTTTGGTTACTGTGGCCTCTGTCGTAGACAGAGATGGGCTATCTCTTAGACTTAGGTCTTTAGAGATTTACCGTCTTCTGGACTAGACTATGTCAGTCACGAAAGTGTACTGGGATTCTACAAACGTTTGTAATTAACTTATTTTATAAGTCAACTTTGTATGTCCTCTTTGAACGAATGGAAGAGATCCGTTATTATCAAAAAAAAAATATCAAGTTAAATTAAATTTATAGTATGATATGCTATTACTGAGTACTCAACTAATTTGTTGTCTTGTTTTTATGTTTTTAATGTCCCAGATGATGATTGCGTGGATCAAAGTTTTGAATCCCGTTCCAATGATCTTTTTGGTTAAGGCACTAGAACGAAATATTTCGGTATCGGTGCCATTTTGGAATAATCTATATATGAATAAATTATATATATATCAAAACAGTGGTAAAGCTTGACATGGCAAAAGCATATGACAGGGTGAATTGGGATTTTTTATTCCATGTTCTTGGCAGCTTTGGGTTCTCACAACAGTTTTGTAACTTGGTAAAGGGATGTGTTGCTTCACATTGGTATTCTGTGATGATGAATGGGTTGTATAAGGGTTTTTTCAAGCCAACGAGAGGACTCTGGCAAGGGGACCCACTATCGCCATATTTTTTTATTATAATGCAAGAGGTCCTCTCGAGGATCCTTCGAAAAGAGTTTGAAAAGGGTCATATTGGCAAGTATTCCCATCCTATGGGGGCACTCCTGGTGTTACATTTGTTATATGCGAATGATATTTTAATTTTTTTAAATGGGGAAAAATGACGTTGAGACGGTTGGGGAGCATTTTATCTTGTTATGAACGATGGTCTGGCCAGAGGGTTAGTAGGGAGAAATTGGCAATTTTTTTAATTCTCCCACTATCATTGCAGCACGGCAGAAAGGTTTGGTGAGGTTAACGGGGTTTGTGCAAGGTCACTTCCCAGTCACGTATCTAGGTGTCCCGCTGGTATGTGGTCATTTGAAAGCAGCTCATTTTGATCAACTGATAGTGAAGTTCTAGGCCAAGGTGGCAGGGTGGAAAATGAGATTGCTGTCTCAAGGGGGGAGAGTAATATTGCTTAAGCATGTACTGTCAAGCATGGCTTCACACTTATTGGCTGTGATGAAGGTCCCGAAGTGCGTCCTTAAAAAAATTAATTCTATTCTATCCATGTTCTTTTGGGGGGAAAAGAATGGGAAAACAAAAACAAAGTGGTGTGCTTGGTCCCGGATAAGTAAGCCAACGGAGGAGGGTGGTTTGGGTTTAAGGGATTTTGCAAAGATACAAAAAGCGATGCACATGAGATTGGCGTGGCGTATTTTTTCGATGGATTCGTTGTGGTCTCGGTTTATGGTATCAAAGTATGGTAGGGGCCAACATGTTTCTATGTTATTAGCTAGGCTGAATAGCTCCAGGCTGTGGAAATCAATTGTATCAGTGATACCAGACGTCTGGGAGGCTACCAAAGTCAGAGTGAAGGAGGGTAGCGCATCGTTTTGGTTTGATATATGGTTCTCGCGTGGACCGTTATGCAACATGGTGGATATGATTAACAACCCCACACTGAAAATTAAGGAGGTATGGGAAGGTAAAAGTTGGAATTCTGAGCTGCTTGAGCAACTTGTTGGTCCAGAGATTGCATATGATGTATTCCGAGAGATTGGGGGAGGGAGGCCTGGGAGTATTGTGTTAATATGGAAACCCACACAGGATGGACATTTTTCTACTGCTAGTGCCTGGAATCTAAATAGAGTGAAGGAAGATCATCATGCTTGGATGGACTGGATCTAGTGCAACATTTGCCGAAGAAAGTTTAGTGTGTATATGGTGGGCTCGGTTTAATTGTTTAGCTACGAATACTAGGGTGCAATCACATGGAGTGGTTTTGGCATCAAGATGTGATTGTTGTATATCGCCACAAACGAAGTCGCTAGACCACGTTCTTGCTACTGGACAGGTTGCATAGCAGCTTTGGCGTTCTGCATCCTTGGCGCTCGACATTTCCTATTTACAAGCTAGAACTTGGTGGCATTGAGTTACGGCCTGGATGGTATGTGCGAAAAAAGGAAATAAACAAGGTGTTTTGCTTGGCCTATTATCGAGCATTCTGACTTGGTGCTTGTGGTGAAGACGATGCCAAGCTCAGATGGAGGGTATGCAAGTCAATGCAGAGGATATTTGGAGGTTAGTTTGGTCATGGATGGGGAAACTGGTTAATGATATGGAAGATAAGAGTTTGACTATGTTTGATAAGCAGGTGTTGCATGCTTTGGACATTAGAACTAATTTACGTGTAGAGAGAAAGCCGCATCATGTAGTCTGGACGAAGCCTCATATTGGGTGGTGGAAGTTAAATGTGGATGGTAGTTGCTGTGGGAATCCAAGGAATTGTGGTGGGGGTGGAGTATTGCGGGATCATCAGGGCCGAATTATGGCAGATTTTGCTGCAACATACGGGTCTGGTACCAATAACAAGGCTGAATTGAGAGCTTTACTCCAAGGGGTACGGTTATGTAAAGAAATGGCTTGTCAACATGTTATTTTGGAATGTGACTCCAAGGTAGGGTGGATTGGGTGAAGAACAGGTGTTGTAATTTATGGTACCTTGGGGATTCGTTACTTCAAGAATTGAATGGGGTTACTTTCCAAGTGGTTCACCAATTCCGAGAAGGTAATCAGGCTACTGATTACTTGGCAAAGCGAGGTAAAGAGGGTTTAAGTTGGAGTTTTGTGTCCGATAATGGTCTTCCGAGGCTTTTGAGGGGTATATTAAGAGTAGATGCGTTGGGTCTCCCATCTATTCAGAGATAGTCGTTTTAATTAGGATGGGTTGATTGGAGTTTATCATTTGGGTATAGGGCGGTTTTGGTTATTGTTTTTGAGTATTGGGTGTTTTATTGTATAGCTCATTGGTTTTATTGTTTGCTAATAAGGTTTTCCTCCGCCATATGTGAGGGTTTATAATAAAGTTGAGAGGGGGTCACTCGTGGACATGTGGCCTTCATCTCTTTCTTAAAATATATATATATCAAAACTATATTCCAAAATAACAACAATATAATTTGAAAAATAATGCATGCAGGGAAAAAAATTAAAAAAATGCAAATAAATTTGTAGATCATAAGATTTTGAAAAGGAAAAGTGGTAAACATTCATTCAATTTGGTAAAGACTTTGGTTGAGATTATATCTTTCAAATTGCAATGTATAAATTAAAATTAAATTAAGAAGTTTCTATTTTTCTCCTCTTGGTTTTCTTTGCTGAAAATAGTAGTTATTTATTTAAGTTGGATAAGATAAGGGAGGGATGATTAGTACCTAACATTAGAATATATAGTGGCAGTAGTACTGAATCAAGCTATTAAATTTGATTAACACCTAAAAGCTTTTAAGAAAATGACATAGGCAGTAGTACTGCCATGTACTAAAGTGGTAGTACTAGTATTGCCATGGGGTCTTTAAGAAAGTGCTGGACAATTGGAATACTGAATGGGGTATTCAGACCCCATTTTTGTACCACCTAAAAGCTTGATTCAGTACTACTGCCATGATTCAGACCCCATTTTTGTACCACCTAAAAGCTAGATTTAGTACTACTGCCATGATTCAGACCCCATTTTTGTACCACGCATGCCTTGCTTTCAACTTTTCGGACGGAAATATAAATTTCGTCCACTACACCAGTATTACTCGAAATATCGAAATGATCGTTATTTAACCCAGGACCAAACACCCACATCCACTGTGTCGGATACTATTTCAGTATAGTAAATTTGGGTCGTCCTGACCCGTACGAAACGGTATTAAAAACGTTGGCATAGATGCAAAACTGGAATGCTAGGAGTAGAATTAATTTCCAAAGACTTAAACTTTGAACGAGTGTTACTTCCATGTGGACTTAGTTTATGTTTTAGACATTTGAATTAGATTGATTATCACATAAAACCAGTTTATGCCAATCTTTGTTATATTTAAGTTTTATATTATGATAGATTGTCATACTAGATAAGTGCCCTCTACTGGTGCTGCCTGGTACTGTTCACCCGGCCCGACCCAAAAAACTCATTTCAGACCTGACCTGAAAGACACTTTTCAAACTCAACCAAGAAATAGTTTTGACTCAAACTGGTATAAACGAATTTTCAAACCGCACTGTTCGTCTTCCGAACAGTATTTTTCCTTCTAGAATCATCTCTTCCATTGTTCTATTTATGATGCTTCTCTTCTTCTTCTTCTTCTCATTTTTCTCATTCCATTAAATACTCAACTCTCTCAAATATGTGATGCTTCCTCTCGATAAGATCTCAAACTGTTCTTGGTATTTGAAACATCATTGTTTACTTTTCCTCTATTGTTTTTCACAAGTGTGAGCTTGAGTTTCTTGGTCCTCATGGATGGTAACACCACCACCTCTACAGCTTGAATACCACCTGGTCTAGCTGCATCTCTTGCTCCTTGAACTCTTAAACTCGAGACAATATTGAAAACTTGATTGGTAATGAAAAAGCCCTTGAAATCTGTATCATTACGTTGGTGTGGTTGGGTCGACATGTGTTTTATGCTCGCCTTGGAGTTAGTGTTGTTGCTCTTCAAGCACCTTACCAAACCTGAACTAAGCTCCAAAAAACAAATACTTTACATAAAATGATTGTAAATACTTAACTAATTAACTAGCATAAAATAAGGACCTAAAACCACACAATAAATAATACCAACAATCATAAAAATAAATAATTATTGTAAATACATGAATATAGTAAATACATTTGATGTATTTGATCGATGTCTATTAGAATTCTTACTCATTCATGTATTTCTATTTCTCATGTTCATGTATCCCCTTTATTCATGTATTGTCATTCCTTAAGTTCATTTATCCATTTAATATTATATATATATATCCTCCTATGCCTACAAAAGGGAGTCTTGAGGAGCATTTTTGGTAGATACACAACAAAAAAGTTGAGAGAAATAATATTAAGTTCATGGAAAACTAGTTTCATATATGTTGATCCTTTAATTATCTTGTTACTTTTCTTTAATTTTACAATACGTTATCAGCATGAGACTCTAGCCAACTGTTGTGTTCTTTTTATCTTTGGCAAGATATTTGTGTAACATTTTTCAAACCACTGTAAGTTTCTCTTCCATAAATATTGATATATGCTTATTACATTATAAATCATTTATTAAATCTCGATATGGTCAATGTGATATTATAGAGTATAATGTTATCATATCAATGTGATGAATATTCTTGTATTCTATATGTTAGTTCGATTTTAAATATTTCTTTTTCATTCAATACTATTAAGGAATGAAATAAAACATCCTTGAAGAATCGCTAAGAAGCAATAATTTTATTAAAGATTGAGTACCTCAAAATAAAAGATATGCGATAGTTTAAGGGAGTAATACATGTACCAGAAGACCGTGATCCTCCAAAAAGCTCCTTATGATTAAATGTACCTGAAGTCACACAATTGAAATTGTGTAGAGAAAAAAGCCACTAATGATTATATGTTTGAAATGAAACATATAATATATTCATGCCTCGAATGTGATCCTACAATAGTAATATCGAGTGCGAAAGTTCGCTGCATATTCTGAACTAATATCTTGTTTACTAGTGGCTGAACAAAATAGGATGTTGTTAGTGAAAAATCACAAGTCTCATCCAACCGGTTGTACTCCATTCTTTGAAGCGAATGAAATATCTTTTGATCATAATAAAAGAAATTGTGGTCACGGACGTTGACGTGGTTAAAAAAAACTATCAAAACCAAAGGGAATGTATTCCAAGAAAATTACTACATACCATCAAAATCAGAACCATACCATAACAACGCAAGATGAAAATAAAGACTTGCTAGATAAGTCTGTAAAGAAATATAAGATAAATGTCATAGGTTTTGTGTGAAAGGACATTCATTGGTCACGTAGCTGTTGTATGTCCAGGCATTTGGTGAATCTATATTAAGCATTTATGGAGGAAAAAGAAAAATAGCTCGAAATGAATTTTGTCAACCACAATGATCTAGAAGATCATCTAAATTATTCTAGTAATCCAAATATGATGATCCTAACTCATCTAGATATTTCTGGTTCTTTATAGATCTAAACAGAGATAATAATATTTTAATTAGTGATGCATAATAACAGTTAATTATTTCTTTATTATAATTACATTATGTTTTAGTTGTTATCTTTTAATACACCCTGTTAAACTTTCTTTTGCATTAATAAAGTTTTATACATATTTTTATTTATAAGGAGACATAAATTCTATTGATGCATTAACCAATTCCAAGATATTGGTAAAGATATGTGTCTGATAGACAGTTGGACAATACACATAATTCTTAAGAATAAGAAATATTCTCAATATTTAACATTATATAGAGCCGATGTCAATACAATATCTGGGTCATCAAAACTAATTGAAGGCTCCAAAAGAGCCGACATCATGTTTCTAAAATGAGCAAAATTTTGTATTGACGAAACTTTATATTCTTCAAAATCTAGAAGAAAATTACTGAGTTTTAAAGATATTTTTTGTAATGGTTATCATGTTGAAACCCCTAGTGAAGGCAGTGATAAATATCTTTACATTACGACAATAAACTTGGGCCAGAAACTCATATTAGAAAATTTGTTAGCTTTCTCTTCTAGGTTACATTAGACAACATTGAAAACAATTGAATCACATGTTGTAATGCACCAAAAGTGCTCTAATTCAAAGATTTTTATGCTTTGACATGATCGTCATGGTCATCCGGGATCAATCATAATGTGTCGAATAATTGAGATTTCATATGGACATCCCTTAAAAAAACTAGAAGATCTTTTACCAAGTGATTATCTATGTGTAGCATATTCCAAATGAAAGCTAATTGTTAGACCATCCCCTTCCAAAGTAATTATTGAATCTCCATCATTTGTACAAAGAATCTATGGAGATATATGTGAACCTATACATCCACCATGTGAGTCATTTAGATATGCTTGTAGATTTCCCTTGTTGACACCGTGTAGCCCCTTACTCTGACTTTTCAACTTTGGAGATTTCGTTCATGTCAGGTAGCCAAAAGACTAGGCATGCACTCTGTCAGGGAGAGGTCGGGATGCCTCAAGTCAAACCTGCCCCTTTGATTCTCAAAGGAGGTAACTTCTTCGGACGGCTATGGGGCTGGTCCGCTCTTTTGCCGCGATAGCAGTCATGGTAAGTATTTGGGTGGCCTAAAGGCTGAACCCGCTCTCCTCTGCAGAAGGGTCCGAGCGGCCTCTAGCTAGACTCACCCATGAACCTGCTCTTGCTCATTGACATCGTAGGGAAAGGTAGGATTTGGGTTAGGCTAGCGCTAAACCCACTCTTCGTTCACTGTGGAGGCTGGGGTAAGTATTCAGACAGCCTAAAGGCTAGACCCTCTCTCCTTTATGGGAGGGTCCGAGCGGCCTCTGGCTCGACTCGTCCCTGTTACCCCGCGGGGAGGTAAGTTTTTTGGCAGTCTGTAGCTGGACTTGCTCCCGTCTGTTGACGCTTACAAGGAATGTAAAGTCTTTTATTTTCAGGCAGTTGAAAACTGACCCGCACTCCGCCGCAGAAGGGATAAGATAACATTTAAGCCTACCTTTCCCTATGGTATCTCGTGCGGGAGGTAAGTTCGGATAACGAGATAGCTGGTCCACTCTTCGCCGCGATAAGAGTTCGGGTAAGTTGTTCGGACCCGCTCTCCATCTCAGGAGGGGTGGGATGGACTTTGGCCTAGTTCTCCCTTTTGGTCCCGCGGGAGGTATACTGTTCGGGCAGTTTGAGACTGAACTTGCTGTTGCTCATTAATATCGCAGGGAAAGTAAGTGTTGGGTAAGACTGGCGCTGATCCCACTCTTCGTTACGGTGGAGGTCGAGGTAAGTTGTTCAGTTGGCTGATGGGGGCATGACTGGCTCTCCATTGCAGGAGGGGTTGAACAGCTTTCGACCTAGTTCTTCCCTTTGGTCCCTCGAGAGGTACGTTGTTCGGGTAGTTTGAGATTAGACCCGCACCTGCCTGTTAATGCTCGTAGGAAGGTAAACCTTCATCTTCGGGTAGCCGAGGGTTGACCTGCACTCTGGCATGGGAGGATAAGGCAACCCTTTGGCCTACCTTTCCCTTTGGTATCCTGTAGGGGAGGTAATTTATTCGGACAATGATGTGGCTGGTCCACTCTTCCCTGCGATGGGAATCGAGATAAGTTATTCAAGCCACTAGGGGGGCAGGACCCTCTCTCCATCGCCGGAGGGATAGGGTGACCTTCAGACTAGCCCTTCCCTTTGACCCCGCAGGAGGTACGTTGTTCGAAAAGTTTGGGACTAGGCCCACTCCCGCCCACTGACATCACTGGGAAGGTAATCATTAATTCGGTGATGATTTTGTCATTGGAAATTTCGTTAATCGTAGATTGTCTTGTTGGCTTTTTGTTGATAACATGGAAGTTCGAAGTAGACGCACTGTACTTGTCCTAGAAAATCACGTTTTTCATTAAATAGCAAGAGTTTACAATAATTAAACGATGTATTACAAAATAAAGGGAAACAAAGTCTTCGGTTAGGGAGCTTTCATTCGTTTTGCCATTGTCTCTGGGGACATGCACCCTCTCACTCCCCCTTGAGCCCAGTAGGGCAAGTCACAGACTTGAGCCAAGCTTCACTCAAATGCTCCTCCTGAAGAGATGGCTTTTGGAAGTAAGGAGTGGTCTCAAAGAAAGTAACATCAAGGCTAACAAACATTTTTCTTGTGGCTGGTTCATAGCATTTGTGGCCTTTTTGGGTAGGAGAATAGCCAATACAAATGCACTTAAGAGCTCTAGGGTCCAATTTATTCCGATGGTGATAATGAACATGGACAAAGGCAATACAACCAAACACTTTGACAGATAAACTTGAGCTGAGACTAGAGGTAGGGAAAAATTCCTAGAATTTTTTTAGAGGTGTTGCAAAAGAAAGGTTATGGCTAGGCATTCTATTAATGAGATATGTAGCTGTTAATATGACATCTCCCCATAATATTTTTGGCATGTTTGTAGTGAATATCAACACACGAGCAACTTCAAGAATATGTCTATTCTTTCGTTAGGCAACCCCATTTTGTTGGGGGTGGGGGTATCGACACATGAACTTCGGTGAATTATCTCATGCAATTGAAGATTATTTCCCAAGATACTATTAAAATATTTTGTGCCATTATTAATATGAAGAATTTGAATTTTTTTTGGAACTGTGTTTGAAATCATTGAATAGAAATTGATAAACACATAACAAACTTCAGTTTTGTCTTTCAATAGGTAAACCCAACAAATACAAGTATGATCATCAATAAAAGTAAAAACCCATCTTGTGTGGGAATGATTAAGTGATGAGAACCAAGATGGGCCTATGATTGTGGGTTCAAGGGTTTCCATTCCCATAGGTTCATATCATTAAGAGTACGGGAAGGTCCCCCTAAATCACTGTGAATCATAGTGAACGGGTTGTATGGTTTGTCTTTGGATTTTGAGAAGGAAGTATGCTAATGTTTAGCAAGTTCACAAATTTCACATTGAAAATCAAAAGACGTTCTATTCGAACAAATGGAAGGAAATATAAGTCTCAAATACTGAAAATTGGGATGTCTCATTCTAGAATGCCATAACAAAAGTTTACTATGCTTAGAAATAGATGCAGATCACAAATATCAATTTGAAGATGTTCGCTCACGTTAGCCTCCTCAAAGTAGTAGAACCCCTCACACTCCTTGGCACTGCCAATCATCTTCCCTGATGATAGGTCCTGAAAGACACAATGAGATGGAAAGAATTTAGCCGAGCAATTGGAATTTTTTGTTAATTGGCTAATGGATAACAGATTGCATGATAAATTAGGGACATGAAGAACATATTCTAGTGTTATAGAGTCAAAGATTTGGATACTCCCTTTTCCTGCAAAAGATGAGAGTAAGCTATCTGCAATTTTAACTTTCAGATTTCCAACACAAGGTGAGTATGAGGAGAAAAGATTATAAGAATTAGTCATATGATCAGAAGTACCGGAATCAATAATCCAAGCAGTTTTGTGCTAAGAGGTGGTACTTAAGGCTTTCAAAGAATTGCCTATGTGTGCTAAAGAATTAGAAGGGACACTCGTGGAGGACTGACCTAATGCATGAAGGGTAGAAATCATTTTATAGAGTTGCTCCAACAGTTCAACATTAAATGCACAGCTTGGAGTGGGATTTTTGCTCTTTTCCCCTTGAGATTGCACAGCTTGATGATCAATAGCAACTTGGTAGCCACGGTTTCGACCGTTCTGCCTTGGTTTCCCGTGTATCTCCCAACAGAGGTTTTTTGTGTGTCCAAGTTTTCAGCAATGCTCTCACCAAGGACACCCCTTCTGGTGTCTTGAACCTAATCCAACACGAGTGCCCTGAGACACAAAGGCAAACATCTCAGGTCCAGTATGTCCAGTAGAGATAATCTCCTTCAACATCACCTTACACCTATTTTCTTCTTGCCTCACCTCCGAGAAGACTTCGCATGTTGAAGGCAGGGGATGTCGCCCAAGAATTATTCCGTGAACATCATCCAGGTGTCAGTTAAGACTTGTAAGAAATTCAAAAACTCTTTCGTTTTTTAGTCACTTCTTGTATCGCACACTATCGCCAGTGCACTCATATCCTTCTTCGAAACTCAAATCGAGTTCTTGCCAGAGGGTTGTTATCTCCATGTAATAATTTGTGACCTCCCTCTCCCCTTGCTTCATCTGCCATAGCCGAGTCTTAATCTCGAATATTTGAGAGGAGTTTTCAACATCAGAATATGTTTTACGGACAGCTTCCAGACATCTTTCGTCGATGGCAAGAATAGATAGGTCTTGCCGATGGAGGGCTTCATGGAATTAACAAGCCAAACAGTCACCATTGAATTTTCTGACTTCCATTTCTTAAGTGAGGAAGCATCAGTTGAGGCTAGCTTTTTTTGTCTCACTGGTAAGGTATCCCAGGTTTCCTTTGCCGTCAATTATGAGATTAATCGATTGGGCCCATTCACAAAAATTCTTCCCATTCAGCTTCTCCACCATGAGTTTAAAGAATGAATTATCAAGTCCAATTGAACCCATGGTGGAGATAGATTCTATTTCACTATCGTGAGTTTCATAGGTCATTGACCCTTTGCTGTTGACAGCAATTTCCATCATTGATAGCTAGGTTTAGAAAGAGAGTAATATTATACACCACACTACTATCCCACTTTCATTACACTAAGTAGTATGTGGCACATTCATCACAATTAGATGATAAAGAAACATGCAATAAATGATCATTTAATAGTGATAAATGTATCACATCTTACTTAATAGAATGAAAGTGAGATGATAGTATGGTGTATAAAATTTTTCTTAGAAAAAACCTAGCTTTGGTACCATGAAATAAGAGTAATCTTTTAGTATATTTCTGTACATGCTAGTGATCTCTATTTAAGATACAAGAGAAATATCAAAGAAGAAAATAATTTGCTAAAATAAGAGCAGGAAATATGCCTAACTAATTGATAGAAAACCAGAAACTTCCTAAACAATATCTACCATAAATTACTTCACATTTATCATGATATCTACCACTGATTACTCCATCTCCATATTTATCAGGATTTCCACAGCTTTACCAAAAGACTTCTTTCATTGGGATTATATGGATTGAAGATTTTCCTAAAAGTTCAAACTTATGGTGATATATTTTTATGGTTTTTTTTTAAGTTATGGGTCATATGGAAAATATGTTTGTTCAAATGAAAAAAAAAAAAAAAAACTTGTAAATATGTTTTATTGGAGTTTGCAAAAGTTAAAGCTGAAAAATCTGCAAAAGTCCATTGAAATTATTTTGGGGGAGAAATTTTAGTTAAAAATCTTATAGATCTTTGCTGAAAAATGATAAAAGTCCATACAAATGCTTAGATGAGATTTTTTTTTGAGAGATGAAAAATTATTTTGGTATTACAAGGATGTTTGGGTTAAAAGTAATAATACATTTACAACTACAACTCATTTTCAAAGAAATCATGTCATTCCATTAAAACTAACTTTAAATATTACAAAATTACCGTCCATTTCAGGTAGAGTTGTAAAATAATTATAAAGTTATCATTTTCCATGGGTTAAAGATGAATACGAAAAATGTTATCCAACTTAAAAGACAAACACTTTGACCACCAAGCAACAAGAAACCAAGAAGTACCATATATGACGACTAATAGTTCTGAGCTCAAAATGGTTATTCTTAAGATACAAGGAGGATTGTCAATGAATATTATCTTTGTCTCCTTGTCCACATCCAACCATTCTAAACAACATTATAATTTGAGACTTCGTTGAATTTGATATTGGCTTTTAAAAACTTTGATTTAGGCTAAGCTTCAAAAATAGAACATGTCCATATTTATCTTTGATTAAATTTTTTACTTATCTTTAACATTAGCAACGCCTAGCATGTCCATGGGCTCTCTATGCCTTTTTTTGGCTTATAGCAACATAGCTATCAAATTTGAGATCTAATAAATGATACTTATCATCCCCACACCACACATTCCATTTGCACTTTTTTAATCAAAATATGATAGTGTTTATTTTATATCATAAGTCAAGGACGAAAGCAACATATAACATCAAGTTTATCCTACCCTTGCTATCCCTTACTTGTCATACTTTGTTCTTGCATTAGTATATCATGATCATTCCACATAGTTCAAAGTATACTAAAATAATACAAAGTTTTATAAATAAAAAATATATCCTAATCACATACAATTAATAAAAAAAATCTCAAGAGGACATCATAAAATATTTTCAGAAACTTTCACATTTTCCTTGTTCAGGGAACGCCTTTGATTTCTAAGATACTATACATCAGCCACTATTCACTGTCACAACCCATATCTATAGCTTTTTTATATGGTGTGAATGTGTTTTTCATAAAGTATGAGATGTGAGATGGTGAACAGTGACTAATAAGAAGAATGTTTCTTCTAAGAAATAATTAGTTAAACATTAATTTACCAAATATATTTGCGGTAACATGTATATGATAAAATATGTAAATATGCCATTAAATGAGCTGAGTTCGCAAGATGATTTCTCTGTTTGGTATAAATGCAGAAAATACGCAAGTTTTAATGCTCATCAAATGTTTCTTTTCATCTACAAAACAAATTTATTAATTAATAAAATAAAATTCTATTGTAATTCTCACAAATATCTGACTAACTACATTTTCCTCTCTGCATTTAGATAATGTAACCTTACTTGTCTTTAAGCTCTAAAACATGGTATTTTGAGGAAAAAGAATCACCGTACAAATGAGTTGTAGCTAGGGTTTTATTTGAAAGCCAAGTTTTTGATTCAAGAGAGAAGGGTCCGAAAACTTGGAGTTTTCTTGGAAAGAAAAGGGTGTAAGAAGCACTACACATAAACACATGGGTTAGGGTTTTCTTGAGCAATGATCCTAACTAGTATTACATGTGATTTTTGGCTTGCTTGCTATAAACACATATTTCAGATTTTTGTAAGTATACCTCTAACTTGTACTTGGATATTTTATGCATATGACTTGTGAACTTGTTGGTTGATTCGATTTTGTATGGTTGTTTGTGACTTTGATGTTCTTCCATGTGTTATAAACTTCTTTTGTTATGACAGTTTTTAAAAGCATGATTAAAATGGTCTAAAGAAGATGTGTATGATATGAAAAAGGGAGTAAGAATGCTATGCTAGGGTTCGGGTTGTACAAAGTTTGTTTATACATAAATGATTGTCACTTAAATGTTTTCAGTATAGGACTAAACTCATGAAATATTGTCCATGACCACGAGGAAGGATTTCATCCACCCATGATAATTCTTTATTTAAAAGTTTGCTCAACGCATTAGAAGATTCCAAGTTCATGAAAATTGATTGGAATGCATATTTACCAAGATGAGAGGTTTCGGCCTACCATATGGATGAAGCATGATCATTGGTGTCTTAAGATTGATGTGATATGAATGATGTTTGGTTATGTTAGGGTTTTATATGTTTCGGCCCTTATATGATGATGATTGAGATGTATGCCTTTGATTGATATGAATGCCTTGAATTGTTATGAAAGAACATGTTCGCATGTTCTAATATTTTTAAGCCGTAACGAGATATGTATTGCATGCATGAACGTTTTATAGTTATAAAGCATTTCGTCATCTCATGGCTATGATAAAGCATTTCGGCATTTCATGTGTCTTATAAATATTCTAAGATTCATTGTCATGTCGCATGCATTGGGATTGTGAAAACCATTTTTGAAAGGAAAAAAGTCTTTGAAAAAGTAAAGTTTTTATCATGACCCCAAATGTTGGTACGGGAGAATGTCCTAGTAGAACTCCTATGTCCTCTCAGGAGTGTTTAAAATGGAGGGATACCCATGGGTTGACGAATTACTGTCGGCGAATCTCGAATGGTACCTAAAAGAAAAGGATACCGGAGCGGGATCACACCTAAAGCTAGTTGGTGCACCTACTATGAAGGTGAAATGTGAGCTGCCATATATGAATATCAAGAGGTAGTCATCTTGGTCAAAATGACCAATGGTTGATACGATAACTAGTAGGAAACACACGGTGCATAGGAGAGCCGTGGGGTATCAAATGTTATGTTATAAGTCAGGAAAGGCCACGAGCTCATAAGTATGTTAACGAAATGATGAAAGCATGTTTACGAAAGCAAAAGTTATGAAATGTCATGTTTTTATACGAAGTCTTTGAAAGGTCAAGTGCATATGTATAAGTCCATGTCCATGCATTCATTGTTAAGTTTGTTGCATATGCTTATGATATCTATAACGACCCGATCCTATATTTTTTTTAGGGATTAATTACATATAATTTTATTAGGCCGAATAAGTGAGTTAAAACCCATAAAATGACTTATGAATAAGTTATTTATTTGAACCTAGAATTAAAGTTCTATTATAGAAAATAAAAATAAAACTCCCAGCCCCGCACGAAACTAGCTAGTCCCACGGCTCACTCCCATGCACATACACGTTCCTTGCCCGTCTACGTCTTCATGCTCGGCTTAATCGCAACCGTTTCTTCAGCATGCACGTTGACACCTCTAGGTTTTCCTTATGTTTCTCAACCAGCTAAGTTTATAAATACACAGCCACCCAAAGTCGACACACACACAAACCTCACCACCGAAACCAGGTTTCTGGAGTGTAAACCGAGAGACCACATAGCAAGCAAACCGTGTCCTCCTGTTGCCGTGAGCTTCCCTCATCGGCATCACCTCTGCCAAGCACCATCGAAGCCTCCCTCCCAGTAACCAGCAGCCACCCACACGGAAACCACACCAAAAACACTCTGTTTTAGCTCTCCAAAACAGAGCACGTAATTCCCAGCGTGAGCCACTGCACTCCACCCTCACGAGAGTTCCTCCACATGGAAAGCCCACAGAAACTGCTATCAAGGGCTATCCAGCATCCCTAGTCCGTCGCAAGCCTCCCACGGCTTCACAGTAGGTTCTCCCTCTCCCTCACACCGTGTTTCTTCACTCTCCTTCATTTCATCTCTCTCACTCTCCGTCTCTCTCACTCTTCATCTCTCTTTCTCTCATCTCTCTATCTCTCAGTTTCATACACACCTAGCCGCCGGAGTGCCACCGTCGAGTGCAACCCAGCCTCACGTTTAGCTCTCGGTAAGCCCCTGCCCTTGCCTCTCACGTATGTCCTTATTCCCGAATGCATGCAATGTAGAATATGTTTTAGGTTGGTTAGTAAATTACAAAAATGCCCTGCCCTTTTAAGACTTACAGATGAGAAATATTATTTATGGGTTGGACGTAAAGGGAGATATATACAGGTGTATATATGTATATAAATATATATATTCATATATATATATGCATATTGTTTTAGCGTAATGAGACTAAGCGAGCATATTAGGATCTTACTTAGAGATTGGGTTGTTTTTAAAATTATCATGAAGATAAACATGTATGTTATTAGACTATTTTCGGACTCTAAATTAGTTTGGACTTGATAATATTTTATTAGAGCGAAGATTATATTTCTTAAGGGAGATAGGCTTGTTTCTTAAATATATTTGTGTTAAAATTAGAATAAGTGAATATCAATTATTGTCGATGAATTTCGGGAGATGATAGTGTTTTAGGGATTAGGATAATTTTAAGTATTGAAGAATTAAAATAGGATAATTTTAGCATTTTACAGTTAAATATTTAAATACGGGTTCAATTGGAATATTTACAGATATTACACGCCCATTGTATAGGTGATCGATTACGTGCGGAAAATAGTGGATTAGCGCTGCAAGGTAAGTAGTATGATCATACCCTTACACGTATGTACAATAAACGATGTCTTTTATAAAAATATTATGCATGTATGCCTAACATGGGAAGCCCCTTTTTACGTACCCAAGACATGATAAAAATATGAAAATCCATGATTTTATGTAAATAATTATGCATCAAGTTATTTATGAAAATTCGTGATTTTATGAAAGGAATTATGCATCAAAAGATTTATGAAAAGTTATGATTTTATGTGAGAGTTATGCATTAAAATAATTTATGAAAAGACATGCATGATTTTATGTGAAGATTTATGCATTAAAGTATTTATGAAAAATCAGGATTTTATGTGAGAAGTCATGCATCACAACATGTTATGAAAGAATGCGATTTCATTTGAAATCTATGATATGATATGACAAGATATAACAAGAATGTATGCGATTTCTTTTGAAATCTACGATATGACAAGTATGCAAATATGATTGTGATGAAATATGAATGATAAGATACGTAACAGCCTATGTTATGATATGAAGACGATACCTATGTTATGGGCATATTGCATTGCCAGGTCGTACATGCTGGTAGTGCACCCAATATGTCTTCCTTATGTATGGATTCCACAACCCGCGGCCACGAGCGGAATCAGAATCTATTTAGATTCGCTAACCCTAACTCATGGGGGTCAACAGTGGGTAACGGCCTATGACAAGTGAAAGATAAGCTTATGTTCATGTTCATGTTATTTACGTATATATTCATGAGTATGCACGTTTTTCAAGAAACCATATGTTTATTATGTTTACTGTATGATGTGTGCTTATTAAGTATTCGACTCATTTTAGTTTTTTTTTTTTATATTTTTAAACCACCCAGGTGATGACATTTATGAGGATGAGACTGCAGGACAGGACTTGACCCTGGGAGGCGAGGCAGCGGCCTAGACGGATTTTTGTTATGATTAAGCTTTATGGTTTAAGATTTAATTAAATTATTTTGATAAGCACATGAGACTTCCGTAATTGTTTTAAATAAGTGCTTCCGCAGACTTTATTTTTGGATTTTTAGTATTTAATAAAATTTGTTTTATTTATGGAATCATTTGCATCTGGCGCGTTATTAAAAAGAATTTTTTTTAATTCAAGTTTAGTAGTAGCACACTAGCTCCCCGAAAATTCTAAAATGTCTTTATTGGGGAGCGGGGTGTTACAATATCCGTTGCACGTTATTTGTTTACTTACTGAGATTTCTTGAAATCTCACTGTTGTATTTACCCACTATCATTCATCGCTCAGAATGATAGAAGTTGTAACAGGTTTAGTCAATGCAAATGACAATGATGCGCAAGAGGACAGTACCTCCTCCAGAGAGGATCGTGCCTAAGATGGTTATAGGCTCGTCCAAGCTTTCCATTTTGAACCTTCTCGAGTCGATTGATAAAGCAATTACTAAGATAATTGAAGGCATAGAAAAGTTTAGAAGCTCTCATCATAAGGAAAAAGACCGAGCTTTAGAGAAACGAGTGAGGCTCGAACCTCACTAAAGATCGAGACAATATTATGAGACCACTTTTGGGAAATGATTTTATGTTTAGCTTTTGATGTTTTGGTCCCGTGTTTTGGGAGTTCTTTAGAAACTCGTATCAACTATGATGACTCTTTTGAATTATGCAATAATATTAAGATCTTATGTTTCAGTACCATGATTAATGTTTCCTTTAAATTGGCTATAGTTGACTTTACACTGCGATATACTGCATACTGTTAGTTATCAGTAGGTGCATTGTATCTTAT
Organism: Pterocarya stenoptera; assembly: GCA_003123785.1. Taxonomy (NCBI): domain Eukaryota; kingdom Viridiplantae; phylum Streptophyta; class Magnoliopsida; order Fagales; family Juglandaceae; genus Pterocarya; species Pterocarya stenoptera. Next base: position 154,655 of record QEOT01001156.1, read on the forward strand.
CTGTCATGTACAAGGGGCAGATAATCCTGGTGTTGCATGTCCCGGCGTTTTAGTTTCCATCAAATCCCAAGCGGGGCCTGGAAGCACCACATTGTGTCGTTTCAACCCATTAGTGAATACTACAAAATAGGTTAACACAACCCAACTGTTTCAACCCATTTGACCTGGTTAATTTTAGCATAATTTTATATAAATGTTAAAATCACAATATTTATAAAAAAAATATAAAACTAACTACAAGTCTAAAATTACAATCCAAACAATAAAAATATTGAAATTAAAATCCCAACAATTTTACTTTTAGGTATAAGGGTATAATTGTGACTTTAACTTTCTTAACAGGTTATAACAGGTTAACCCATTATCAACCTGTTAAGCAATCGTGTCTTAACGGGTTAACCCGTTTTGACCCAAAACTAATTAAGACTAAACTCAAACCCGTTATAATCATGTCGTGTTCGTGTTTGGTTAACAGGTCGTGTCACATATTGTCACCCCTACAATTAACTAAAAAAGAAGAAGCTATTTTTAGTCAAATCTTTTTCTTTTTTTTAAAAAATCATTTTAAAGTTGTTTTATTTTTCAAAAATAATATTAAGGGGTAATTGTTTTCTATTTTTTAGTTTATGTTTCTTATATGTATTATAATCTAAAATTTAGTTTTCAATTTTAATCTTTTATACTTTCTCTGTATATTTTTTAAAATATCTTAATGTCATCATTTTGTTATCGTTTTAACTTTAGTTTTAATTGTTTTCAGGCTTTTAATTTATGTCAAGGTTATTATTGTCATTTTATTATGGAGGGATGATAGCATAAAATTATAGTTTTTGAATTATTGGAGACTAGGTGAAAGTTTGAGAAGAATTTGTGTTTTCCCTATTCTATTAATGTCAAAAGAAATAGTTGTATACATGTATGATAATATGTTCTAGTGATTGACTTCTCAATATGCTTAACTCAATAGACTTAATAGCATACGTTTAGATGCTGAGATGATTTCAGATAAATAGCAATGAAAAACTAGTAAACTATTTGTAAATAATAGTGAATAGTAGTAAAGTAATCTGACACTATTTCACTTACCAAACATAGCCTTATTTTACTTGTTGAAAAATGGTGGTTAATTTAAAATTGAATCAAGTTGTACCTCATTAAACACTACTTAAAACTGTATCTACTAATCCCATAAAATTTATTGTATTGCTCAATCAAACTGTTTAAAAATAGTCTCACGTTTGTCTCTATTTTATCCCGCACTCAACCCATTTGCAATTTTTTAATCAAAATATCACAGTGTTTATTTTATAACGCAAGTCAAGGGAGAAAGCAACATATAACATCAAATTTATCCTATCCTTGTTATCCCATACTTGTGCATTAGTTTCGCTTTAATATCATGATCCTTACACATAGTTCAAAGTATACTAAAATAATACAAAGTTTTATAAATAAAAAATATATCCTAGTCACATACAATTAATCAAAAAATCTGGACATCAAAAAATATTTTCAGAAACTTTCACATTTTCCTTGTACAGGGAATGCCCTTTATTTCTAAGAAATGATTAGTTAAACATTACTTTACCAAATATATTTGAGGTAACATGTACATGATAAAATATGTATATATGCCATTAAATGAGCCGAGTCCACAAATTAAAGTCTATTCTATATGTTTTTTCTTAGAAGCTGCTGACATGGATTGCCTTAGGATTCTCTCAGGATTAGGGCGCATTCTAGAGTTTCGTGCATGGTTCCTCCTGCCGTCAGCTACCTTGGTGGGTCTGGCCTTCGATAGTGATGGATCGAATCTGGAGAGAAAGGTGGGGACGAATATGGAATCTGGAATGCTTGTGGGAACTGCAAGGAGTTGTTTTGCAGATATTGTGGTGCAGAGGCTGCAACCTTTACCAGAGGTTGATCTCCCTTTTAGAGAGCCACGCTTCAATGATGGTGAAATTTTCTTCCTCTTTCTAAGACAGAGATCAACAAATCGGCAGAACCTTTTCAATTTTCGGTGGTGCTGAAATTTGTCGAAGGCCTTCTATGGATCAAGTCAGGGGATTCATTAAAAACCGTTGGAATATAAAAGCCATGCCTGTGGTGGGACAGTTGAAAAATCCTCGTAACCTATTGGTTTGTTTGTTGACAAATGAGGATTTTGTGGATGTGATGGCGAGGGGAAATAGGAATATTCAAGGGATTATGTTTCATGTTTTTCATTGGACTCCGAATTTCATTGAAGAAGAGGACTCTCCTTTGGTTCCTGTGTGGATTTCTTTGCCAGGGCTCCCTCCAAACTATTTTCATTCCTCTATTTTGAAGAGTATTGGAGGTGGTTTGGGGAGGTTCTTGAAGCATGATAATGCCAAGGCGTGTGTAAAGAGACCAAAAGCAAAAAGGATTTGTGTGGAATTGGATGTGTCTAAACCTCTTTGGCATCATTTTTGGTTGGGCCCCCAGGGACTTGAATCGAGTCATTATCAAGAAATTGTTTATGAAGCGGTTCCATCGTTCTATGGATGGTGCCGGAAGCAAGGTCATTTGGAACCAAATTGTGGGTCTAAAGAAAAATCGATCAAGAAAGGTAAGATGAAGGTACACCAGGAGGATGTTGGAAAGGGGGATTCAAAGCAGTTATGTAAGATGGTTGGTGTGACAAAAGATCTCAAGATTCCGCATGATATTGTTAAGGTGAATGCGAGGAACGCTAGACAGGAAAAAATACTGGGTCAAATTTGTGAGCGCAGAGGAGGTGTGGAATAGAGCTTGAACGAGGTCTTTTTTGCGAATGTGAAGGGTGAATTGTTTGATCAACTACCAGTGCATTGTGATCCTGAGGTAGATATCAGTTTGTCTATGCGAGAGGAATCTATGGAACTGGTTAGTAGGGTGGTTCCAAACGTTGAGAAGGATTCGATGCAATGGGAGGCTACTCCCTCCAAGAATAATAAGACTAAGGATTGTTGGGCTGAGCAGTCTGAGAAGGAAGCGGTACTAGTTGAGGTGGAGGAGTTTAATGAAGGAGTTTTATCTCCTAGAAGTTCTCTAAAAGTCATTGACGAAGCATTGGAGTATGAACTATGTAAGGAAATTGATGGAGGGGATGAGGAGGGGGACAGTTTGGGTATCTCGGATAGGGTGCTTGACCATTCAGTGTCGGATATGGAGGGTGAGGAGTAGTTGGATGAGTTGGCTGCGAAATGTTATGAGTCGGATATTAAAGTCTTTATTTCGATTAAAAACCTTCGGGGTGGAAAGAAAAAGAAAGCTATAGTTGTTCTTGAAAGGACTACTCATTCTAATAAACATTATTAATTAATATAGATCCTTATTTGGAATATTAGGGGTATTTGTTCGTCGAAGGCTAGACTAAGACGTATTTTGAAAAAACATAAGCCATCGGTGGTGGCTTTATTGGAACTTTTCTTTCAGTTAATAAATGTAAGCGTTGGGCTAGGTGGCTACATCTTCCAAATGTTTGTCACAACAATGAGGTTGGAGGTAAAATATGGTTGTTTTGGGCTGAGGGGATTGATTTTGAGTTGATTTATGTTATGGACCAAGCGATGTCTGGGTGGTTTTCTTTTGGAGCTACTTGGGTCCTTGCTACGGTTGTTTACGCTAGTTTTTTTCAACAACAACGTCTATCTCTTTGGAGGTATCTGGGTGAGCTAGTAGTGGACGGTTTCCCTTGGTTATTGGGAGGGGATTTTAATATTTTTCGGTCAATGCATGAGAAAATTGGTGGTCGTCCCCGATCTTCTCATGCCATTATGGAGTTCAATAATTGTATCCAAGCATGTGGTTTGTTGGATATTCAGTCGTCGGGGCAGAGATTCTCTTGGTGTAATGGAAGGTTAGGGGGTGGCAGAATTTGGGCTCGCCTTGATAGAGTTTTAGTGAACACAGAGTTTTTATCCTCCTTCTCAGATGGACGGATGGAGTATTTATCCAGAACATCGTAGGATCATTGTCCGATGGTTATTGAACTACTTCGGGAGTAACAAAGTGGTCCTCGATCTTTCCGGTTCCAGTGCATGTGGTGTACCCATGATAATTTTTTGTAAGTGGTCCGTGAGTGCTGGGAGCAAGAGGTAACGGGCTGTAAGATGGTAAGGATGAGTGGGAAGTTGAAAAAATTAAAACAGGTGCTGAGGAATTGGAATGTGGAAGTCTTTGGCAAGGTGGAGTTGGAGTTAAAAGCTATTGAAGATGATCTGGTGGCACTAAAAAAAAATGTAATTGAGAATTTCTCCCAAGAAGCAGAGGAAGAATTATTGTCTTGTAAGCAGCTTCACTTACAAATTTTGCATCGCCAAGAAATTATGGGATGCCAAAAATCGAGGATTAAGTGGCTCAAGGAAGGAGATTCGAATACGGCGTTCTTTCATACATCGGTGAAATGCAAGAGGAAGAATAAAATCATAGAACAAATGCAACTTGAGGATGGGTGCATTCTCACCTCAGCAAACGACGTGCAAAGTGGTGTGGTGAATTTCTTTCATGAGCTATTGACGACGTCGCTGGTTTCGAAAGATGCAGAAGCTATGGATTTATTAACGCTGGCTATTTCAGGTGAGGAAAATTTACTCCTTTGCACGATTCTAGTGATGGAGGAAGTTAAGGAGGCGTTATGGTCGATTCCTTAAGATAGCAGCCCAGACCTGATGGTTTCATGGCAAGTTTTTATCAACATGCTTGGGATATTATTAAAGAAGATTTGTTGAACATGGCTATTAAGTTTTTTGATGGAGTGTCACTATCTACNGGGGGGGGGGGGGGGGGGAAATATCATGATCAAGATTGACATAGCGAAGCTTATGATCGAGTTAATTGGAAGTTTTTGTTGGAAATTATGAGGCGTTTGGATTTTTCGACAAGATGGAGGGATCTTATTTTTAATTGTATTGCTTCTTCTATGTGTTTTGTTATGCTGAATGGGAGGGTTAAAGGATTCTTTAAGCCTTCTTGGGGGCTTCAACAGGGAGATCCCTTATCGCCGTATCTCTTTATTTTATCTAAAGAGTTACTATCACGAATGATTCGAGTAGAGTTCACCACTGGGATTAAGCTTTTCAGTCATATGGGGGGGCAAGGATTAGTCACTTGTTTTATGCGGATGATCTTCTTGTTTTTGGGAATGGTGGGAGAGTTCAATTCGGCAGATCATGAAAATGCTACATGCATATGAAGCTATCTCTTAGTAGAAAAACTGAGGTGCTTCGGGTGATAGCGTTTGTGAAGGGGAAATGGTCTTGTAATTATCTTGGAGTTCCCTTGAATGTGGGGCGACTTACTATCCATTTATTTGAGCCTTTATTTCTCAATGTGCAAAAAAGACTTGCAGGTTGGAAGAGTAAGCTCTTGTCCTTTGAAGGAAAAATTACACTTATCAAACATGTTCTATGTAGCATGCCCATACATGTATTATTTGTTCTAAATCCTCCTAAGGGTGTTTATAAGGCTTTAATTTCCCTTTCTCCAATTTTCTTGGGGGTGTTGGGGAGGAGGTAAAGAAAAGAAATTGGGTTGCTTGGAGTCGAATTTGTTTGCCGGTAGAAAATGGGGGTCTGGGCATTCGGGATCTCTCAGAGGTGCAATTTTCTTTATTTATGAAATTTGCTTGGAAACTACTTTTGGGAAACTCATTATGGGCGGAATTTTTTCGGAAAAAATATGTTGGGGATGCCCATCCAACTTCAGTATGCAATCAGAGGGGTTCTAGATTCTGGAAGGGTGTTTTGGTTGTGCTTCCCTTGTTGATTATGAATTCAAATACCTGGTTCGTGGTGGGGAAATCAACTTTTGGTATCACAATTTTTTGGGGGTTGGATCTTTGGCAGAAAATACAAAGGTGAGGGGCAGTCCATTGTTGCAAGTTCACTCGGTGTTCATAAATGGTAGATGGGACGAGCGGCAGCTACCTGACATTGTTCCAATAGAGATCGCTAGAAAAGTTTTGTCTTCCCAAGTAAAGGTGAGAACGGGTAGGGATATTTTAATATGGATGCCAAAAATGGATGGGACTTTTAGTACTAAATTGGCATGGAAGATTTTTCGGAAAAGAGGAAGTATTTGTCCTTGGAAGAAGTGGCTTTGGCATAAACATGTTCCTAAGAAGATGTCTTTCTTTTGTTGGAGAGCCCGTAAGGAAGCTTTACCAATGGATGATCTGATACAAAAACCTGGCATATCAATGGTGTCCAGATGTAACTGCTACTTGAGTCCTCAGGGTGAAAGCATTGATCATGTGTTGTGTGATGGTGAAGTGGCCCGTAAAGTTTGGAATTATTTTGCTGCCATATTTGGGATTAGACTTCCGCAACGGCATTCTTGGCAAGGTGTAGTAAACATTTGGTAGTTACGTGCAAATCAATCGCATCAAGCAAGATTGTGTAAAGGTATTCTGCCCATCCTGATCACTTGGGCACTTTGGCGATCGAGGTGTGTAGCACATATGGAGGGTGTGGCTTCAAACTGGGAGAACGTAGCTTGGGTGGTGAAATCGTTCCTTTTGAACATAGCTGGGTAGGTGCAGAAATTCTCAAGGTTGGATAGCAAAGATGAAAGACGACTGGGGGACTTAAACTGTCCTATTATTCCTATCATTGATAAGCCTCCCAAAGTCATAGCTTGGTCAAGACCAAGGGATGGATGGTTAAAGCTGAATGTCGACGGTGGATCGAATGGTAACCCAGGACCTTCCAATGGGGGTGGCATTATTCGGGATGCTAGTGGCCATGCTTTGGTGGGATTTGCACATTCGTACGGTGATGAATCTAATTCGGTTGCTGAGGGTCTTGCTTTGTTGGATGCACTAAGATTGGTGCATCAGTGTGGTCTTCGGAACTTGTTAGTGGAGTCGAATTCTAAAGTAGTTGTGGGATGGCTCAAATCGGGTGCATGTAACCTTTGGTATATGTGGGACTTTTGGGAAGAAATTAAATCCCTTTTCCGGAGTCTAAATTGTCGCATTTTCCATATATATAGAGAAGCTAACATGGTAGCTTATTTTTTAGCGAAGGAAGGTGCGAAAAGCAGGATCATGGAGTTCGATGGGAATGACGTTGGTATTTGAAGATTACGGGGCCTTTTGCGAATGGATTATTGGGAATTGCCTTATTTACATAGATAATCTCTTGTATCTTGCTTGCTTGTATATGGCTATTCCTCCGCCTAAGTGAGGGTCTTTTAATAAAGGTTTTCTTTTATTAAAAAAAAAAAAAAAGCCAAGTCCACAAGATGATTTCTCTGTTTGGTATAAATGCAGAAAACACGCAAGTTTTAAAGCTCATCAAATGCTTCTTCTTTTCAACTACAAAACAAATTTATTAATTCATAAAATAAAATTCTATTGTAATTCTTATAAATGTCTGACTGACTACAATTTCCTCTCTGCATTTAGAAAAAATCCAAGGATCTTTAGGTTGTGTTGTCACCAAATGTTGGAATTAGTTGAGGGAAAAACAATAGGATCTTATTCAACATCACCAATAATCACCACAAGTGCAGATTCCATCCCTGAAATGATGGAACCAATTTGCATCCCTCAACACAATTTCTCACTGATAAACCTTTGAGATATACTTGATTGCACCATGGCAATCTTCACAAACTCTAAGGTTTTTAATTACTCTAATAGTGGAGGATGGAGGAGTGCTTATGAGTCCATAAGAGATACCTAGCTTCTCACTATGGTAATAAAGGGCACATTCTTTGAGGCAATTGAGGCAGACACTGATCAGGGCAACAGTAAGAATGTTGACTTTCCTCTGCATGCCAAGTCCCGAGGGAGCTCTCAACTGCCTCCTGAGGAGAATTCAGATTGCCTTGAGGTCCCCACTATAGCAGTTGATCTTCCTATTCCCATTGGGCAAGTAGACACTCACCTCCACGACCTTGACATGGCCCCAGCAGAAGTCAGTAAATAGGTAAGTCCTACTAATTTGTGTGACTCTCATATGCCAGCTAGTAAAAACAATTTGCACCTTTTGTCAAACTGGAAAAGAAGAGTTAGGGGTAGTCTAGTCCCAAACCCTGAGGTAATATTGGGTACCTCTCCTGACATCTCCAGTTGCTCTAAGCACAGGAAAAGAAACAATGTTGAGTCAGTAAAACCAATAAGGGCTTCAAAGAGACTCAAAAAATTCATGGAGGCAGCGGTTGTTGAGTAGCCCTGCCCCTCCCCATGATCACTCTAAGTTGGAACTGCCGAGGGCTTGGGAACCCTCGAATGGTTCGCGAGCTCCACCTTTTGGTGAGAAATAAGTCCCCATTAGTGGTGTTTTTAATAGAAACTAAAAGTAGAAGAGACATAATGGAAGTAATCCGTAACAGAATTGGTTTTGACCGTAGTTTTATAGTTGATTGTTTGGGTAGAAGTGGGGGCCTTGCAATGTTTTGGAAAAATGACATGAATATTGATCTGATATCATACTCCATCAGTCATATCTCTGTTCAAGCTTCCATTAAAGACTCAAACAAACCAGTCATTATCACGGGCTTTTATGGACAGCCAGTGACAGCAAACAGGAAAGCTAGTTGGGAACTCCTCGGATTACTCAAACCAGATCACCATACTCCCTGGCTCATTATGGGAGACTTCAATGAAACCATTTCCCATGAGGAAAAGATGGGTAGACCTCCCAAACCGAATAAACAACTGGATGATTTTAGACAAGTCATAACAGACTGTGATCTAGATGATCTCGGTTATGTAGGTGCCCAATATACCTGGTGTAACAACCGTGAGGGAGTAGATTTCACTATAGAAAGATTGGACAGAGCCCTTGGTAATGGAGGTTGGCAACAGACCTTTGGCCTTAATTCAGTCACCACCCTACCTGCTCAATGTTCAGACCACAACCCAATCCTCATTTCATACTGTAACTTTGCTCCTTCCCAAAATCCTTAAAGGAGAATTTTTAGATATGAGGCAGCTTGGGCCAAAAAAGAAGGTTGTGAGGATGTTATTATAAGAGCTTGGGAGGGATCCCTCAAAACAGGCACCAAAGCAGATGTGACTAGAAGGAGTCTTGAGAGATGCAGATTTCAGTTGAGGCAATGGAACCAAGATCAAAAGAGGAAACCCCAGCAGACTCTGACTCTTAAAAGGGACAGATTAAGAAGCCTACAGGGCTCAAATATTGGATTAGATAATGCTCAAATCAAACTGCTACAGAAGGAGGTGGATATGTTGCTCGAGGAAGAGGATCTATTTTGGCGCCACAGAGCAAAACAAAAATGGCTTCAAGAGGGGGACAGGAACACCAAATTCTTCCACAATTGTGCCACTCTAAGGAAGCAAAAAAACACAGTCCTCAACATAGAGAATGAGGAGGGAGTCTGTTTCACCAACAGTGAAGATATTGGGAGAGAATTTCAAACTTTCTTCAGGGACCTATTCTCCTCCTCTAGCCCAGAAGGAATTGAAGACCTATTGGATAGTGTTAATTCTACTGTCACGGCTGAGATGAACACCACACTAAAAAAGGAATACACTAGAGAAGAGATTGAAAAGGCCATCTTTGACATGAACCCTCTGGGATCTCCTGGACCAGACGGATTCCCTGCCTTCTTCTATCAGAACCATTGGTCTATTATAGGTGATGATGTAGCTGCTACTGCCCTTGAAATGCTTAACACAAAGACAGGTCTGCAAGCAATCAACCAAACCTTCAATGCCTTCATCCCCAAGAAGAAATCCCCTGTGACAGTCTCTGATTACAGGCCAATCAGCCTTTGTAATGTCCTCTACAAGATCATTGCAAAGGTGATTGCAAACTGTCTAAAATCAATCCTTCCCTCTCTGATTTCAGATACTCAAAGTGCTTTTGTTCCCGGGATGATGATATCTGATAACACCATCGTGGCTTATAAGCTGTTACATTTCATGCAAAATAAAATGAGGAAGCAAAAAGAAGCTTACATGGCCCTTAAACTCGATATGAGCAAGGCTTATGATAGACTTGAATGGTCATTCATACAAGCAGCTCTTATTAAGATGGGCTTTGTCAAAGAGTGGGTTGATTTGATCATGCAATGTATCGGTACAGTTTCTTACTCTATCCTGCTCAATGGAGTTCCTCAAGATTCCTTCAAACCTTCAAGGGGTATTCGACAGGGAAACCCCCTTTTTCCCTATATCTTTATCTTATGTTCAAAAATGCTCAACTTCTCATTAAACCAAGCAGAACAAAAGGGACTAATCTCAGGAATTCCAATAACCCGAGGCTCCTTCACTGTTAACCACCTGTTTTTTGCAGATGATAGCCTTGTTTTCTGCAAGGCACGGGCTTTGGAATGGGCTAAACTTCACAGCATCTTAAGATCATATGAGTTAGCTTCGGGGCAAAGGCTGAACCTTGGGAAGACCTCCATCATGTTTAGTAAGAACACTAAAGCTGCAGTTCAACAAACCATTTTGGCTAATGCGGGAATCCCAATCTCAGGTCCTTTTGAGCAATACTTAGGCTTGCCTTCTTATGTAAGCAAGAACAAAGCAAGATCCTTCAACCATATCCTTGATAGAGTCAAAAACAAGATGTGCAGTTGAAAAACAAATTTACTATCCCTAGCAGGCAAGGAAATTCTCCTAAAGGCAATTATTCAAGCAATTCCTACTTATTGCATGGGGATCTTTCTAATTCCAAAGGGAATTCTGAGAAATATTAACAAAAGCATGCAATCCTTCTGGTGGGGAATGAGAGAACAGAAATCAAAGGTGCATTGGATTAGCTGGCAGGGAATGGGGAAGCCAAAACAGATAGGGGGCTTGGGGTTTACAGATTTTGAAAACTTTAACAAAGCCCTCCTGGCCAAGCAAGGATGGAAGCTCTTCACAAATCCAACCTCTCTTGCTGCACATGTAATCCAAACTAAATACTTCCCCTCGAGCGACTTCTTTACTGCCAAAGTAAGGCCTGGTGATTCTTTTGTCTGGAAAAGCATCACTGCAGCTAGACCTCTTCTTCTTGAAGGCCTGCTATGGAAAGTAGGGAATGGACAGAGCATCAAAATCTGGTCAGATAGATGGATCCCGTCTCCATCTTCTTTCAAAATTCAGTCCTGTCCTAAAATACTGCCTTTTGAAGCCACTATGGCATCTCTAATTGATCAAGAGTCCCTCAAATGGAAAATGGCCTTAATTCAAGAATGTTTCAACCCTATTGAAGTAGCAATAATCACAAAGATTCCTATAAGCCCGTGTAGCAACAGTGACAAACTAACTTGGAGAGGTACAGTCAATGGCAAATTTTCAGTGAAATCTGCATACCACCTCCAAATGGCTCTAACTGTAGAAAAACTGAGACAATCCTCAAGTATTAGTCAAGACACAAAAGTATGGAAACGTATATGGAAAATTCAAGGCCCAAATGGATTAAAAACCTTTCCCTGGAGAGCTGCCAAAGATATACTCCCCACAAAGTTGAATTTACATAGAAGAAAGATTGTTGAATCTCCTTTGTGCCTGATTTGCCTGACTTATCCTGAGACCACTTCCCATGCCCTCTGGACTTGTATAGCAGTGCAGGATGTGTGGACTTTCAGTTCGAGAAGACTTCAGAAATGCATTCTGAACGAGGACCCTTTTTATGAAGTTCTGGATCATCTGCTCTCATCACTTCCAGAGGAGGAAATTCAAGTTATGGCCCTCACTTTCAGACAGGAAAGCACCATAGTTCATCCTCCTCCTCAGTCGACTAAGCCACCCCCCGGCTCCTTTAAGGTGAATTGGGATGCAGCCATAGATAAAGTTCTTTGCAAAATAGGAATTGGAATTATAATCAGGGACAGTGAGGGCCTGGTTACAGCCACTCTCCAATCATCTAGAGAATCCTTCCCGGATCCGTCACTAGGGAAAGCTTTGGCAGCATTAAAAGCTACTCAATTCTGCATAGAGCTGGGTCTTTCTAGTATAATACTTGAAGGGGATTCCTTGTCGGTGGTTAACTTTATCAATGGAATGGAGGAAAACTGGAGCTCAACTGGATTAATATGTCAAGACATCAAGCTATTGTTAGCTCATTTTAGTTCTTGGTATGTAGTGCACGTACCTAGACAAATGAATGTAGTGGCCGATTGTTTGGCAAAGAACTCTTTCAAATGTGTTGTAGATTCTATTCTTGTAGGGGACTACCCTCAGTGTATTCACAATTTTCTCAAATGATTTATGAATATGAAGTCTTGTTAATAATAAAAAAAAAAGTATTAGTATATATTAATATATTATAAGAGTTATAAGATTATAACATAATATATGTATAATAGTATAGTATTAATATCACTATAAATTATAACTATATACCTAATAGGCTAATAAAATAATTTTTTTTAAAAAAAGAAAAAAAGAAAGAGGTCGGACTGATAACTACCGAGACTGGACCGGACTGAATGGGTGTTTGGTCCAGTCCGGTCCGGGAAAAAGGGTGGACCGAAAAATTTGGTCCATGGCCGGACCGGACCGAACCGACCCATTTAGTATAAAATAACATCTGAAGGATCAATACAAGTGTGTTGAAATTTCCATTGTGAGCTCCAGAAATATTTACTATTCTATACCCTATTCTTCACATCTATCCAGCTGAAACCCGGATCCTTCTTTACTTTTTTCCTCTCCATTGTTTTCCGAGTATCGGTTACACCATCCCATTGGTTTGCAGCAGCATAGATATTGGATAAGAGAACATAAGCTGCCGAATCGGATGGCTCCAATGCCAATAGCTGTTCTGCCACACGTATTCCAGTATCTGTATTCCCTTGAATCCTACAAGCACTGAGCAGGACTCTATACATTGAGGCAGAAGGTTCAAAGGGCATTGATACAATCAGCTTTTCTGCCTCTTGAACATGCCCTGCCCGGCCTAGGGCATCAACTAGACAAGAGTAGTGCTCGATCTCAGGCTTAATGCCGTAATTTTTACTCATTGAATCAAAATACCTGTAAGCTTCAGAAATTAAACCAGAATGGCTACAAGCAAAAAGTACTCCAATAAAGGTGACTTTATCTGGCTTAATACCATTAGATTCCATAGTTTTGAAAAGGTTGAGGGCTTCTTTGGCATTTCCATGTTGAGCTAAACCAACCAACATAGCATTCCATAGGGCAATGTTCCTAATGTTCATCCTCTGGAATAAAAGATATGCATCCCCAATGTTCCCACACTTGGCATACATGTCAATAAGTGAGGTCCCGACAAAAGGATCTACAGTATAGTCCGACTTTATAACATTTGCGTGAACTTGTCTCCCTTGTTCCAATGCTGTAAGACTAGAGGTGGCTTTGACAAGGGTGGGAAACGTGTATTCATCAGGCTGCACCGCTGAAAGTCTCATCTGATGATATATAGAAAGAGCACGGTCCTCATCTCCATTTTCCACACATCCTGAGATCATAGTTGTCCATGCAACTTCATCAGGCACAGCGATTTGGGTGAAAACCACGTGTGCACTTTCCATGTCTCCACATTTAATATACATATCTAGGATACCACTGCTAACACATAAATCTATGTCAAACCTGGTTTTTATTGCATAAGCATGAATTTGCTTCCCCTGCTCTAACCCAACTAAGCAACAACAGGCTTTAGCTGCCGTTGCCAAAGTAATTGGATCTGCCTTCTCTTCACTTTCATGAATCAGACTGAAGAGTTCCAATGCTTTCTGACTCTCATTATTCATTACGTACCCAAACATCATTGCATTCCAAGATGCAAAATCAATTTCACCTTTGTTTCCAAAAAGAAACTCTGCCTCCTCCATATTTCCACTTCTACAATATACATCAATAAGGGCAGTATAAACAAAACTGTCAGTGATGATTCCAGTTTTTGCTGCATGAACGTGAACCTGTTTACCGAGATACAAGCCTTCTTTAAGAGATGAGCAAGCTCTTAAAACACTTGCTATTGTAAATTGATCTGGTCTAAAGCCACCACGTAATAAATCTATATATAGTTTCACTGACTCCTCTTCTAAACCACGCTGTGCACAACTTGATATCATTGAGTTCCATGAAATTAAATCCAATTCTTTCATGGAATCGAACACTTTCCGTGCAAAACAAATAGAACCTGCCTTAGAATACATGTTGATAAGACTATTTGCAACAGAAACAACTGAATCAACCCTTAACTTCACCGCAACACCATGAACCTGTTGCCCCAACTCCAGATTGTTGGTATCCGCAATTGCAGAAAGAATAACCAAAAAGGTCACAGTATCGCATTCCACTTTTGCTCTAATCATATTTATAAAGCATTCAACAGCAGTCCAATTTTCACCAGCTTGGAGATACTCAGATAATGTCTTGTTCCAGAAAAATACTTCTGAGTCCTCATGATTCAAATACAGTTTTGTCGCATATGCTTTAACCTGTTCAATGAGACTGTTGCCTTCATCAGAACTAACATTGTTAATGCCGTTAAGAACACGCACACTGATGTCATCAGGACGCAACCCACTGTGATGAAAAGCAGAGAAGAGACAAAGTGCTTCTTCATAAAGACCCATTTCCACGTAGGCCTTGAGCATTACATTCCACAACACAACATCCCTATCTGGCATGCCATCAAACAAAGCACGGGCCTCCATAATCCGCCTGAATTTAGCNAGAAGAGACAAAGTGCTTCTTCATAAAGACCCATTTCCACGTAGGCCTTGAGCATTACATTCCACAACACAACATCCCTATCTGGCATGCCATCAAACAAAGCACGAGCCTCCATAATCCGCCTGAATTTAGAATATATATTCACAAGAGCTCCGGATACGAAGACATCACAATCCAACCCAATCTTAATGGCGTACCCATGAACAGCCTCGGACGCCCATACATATCCAGACAGCAGACATAGCTTTAGAATAGGTGCCAGAGTGAGTCGACTAGTTAAAACACCAGACTCACGAAGCAAACGAAATATGCGAAAGCCTTCTTGAGCATTATCAATCTGAGAGTCCGTGGAGTGTGCATAGGCGGCTAGAATGGAGTTCCAAGTGACAAGGTCTCTGCCAATGGTTCTATCGAACAGGTGACGTGCAAATGAGACTGACCCGCATTTGGCGTACATATTTATGAGATTGTTGGTTAAAAAACGATCTGGATTTCGTCCGGAGGTTATCATATGCGCATGCGCAGACTTGCCTAGCAGCAAATCGGTTTTGGAAATGGCGGCACGGAGGATGGAGAAACATTGAGACGAAGAAGACGATGATGAGGATGAGAAATTGATAGGTGAGAGGTAAGGTTGGAGAGAAGAAAGCGTGCTCCGAGAACGGCTTGCAAGTGCATTTCCTGCTTGGATTGTCCGCTTTCCAAGATGGATAATGATAGACGTGTTGTACGATCCATTTACAACGAATTGCCACATGTGAACTACAGTGGATATTGTGAAGTATCTTTTTTTAAAAGGTGACTCAGGAACCACTACTATCTTTCCTTTCTTCAAAAGAAGTCCTTGTTGAATGCTGTAATGTTTTGGTCCCTCCAAACCTTGCTGGAGCTTGGAATATTACAATCCAAATGAATTGACAATCCAAAATGGGGAGAGTTGCTTGAATTCATCTCTAGTTAAACAAAATGGATGGTTTTTTACAAACATTAGCTAGAATTCATGAGCAGCAGCTTGTTCAGAATCAAGAGATAACAACAATTATTGATGAGTTTAAGGAAGTTTTTGATGAACCTGTTGGGTTACCTCCTAAAAGGACTTTTGATCATCAAATTCCCTTGAAGGAGGGGAGCACTCCAATTTCTATAAGGCCTTACAGATACTCATTACCAAAAGACATAAATTGAAAATATTGTGAAAGTCTGGTTGATTTCTGTGTGGTTAGACCAAGCCAGAGTCATTTATCCTCTCTAGTACTTTTAGTCAAAAAGTCTGACGAATCTTGGAGGATGTGTGTTGATTACCGTGCCTTGAATCAAGGTACCATCAAAGACAAGTTTTCTATACCTGTCATTAATGAGTTACTTGACGAGCCCTTTGGAACTAAAGTCTTTTCAAAACTGGATTTGAAGCCTGGGTACCACCAGATCAAGGTTAAGGAAGATGATATTGAGAAAGCAATTTTTAAAACTCATGAAAGCTACTATGAGTTCTTAATAATGTTATTTGGCTTTACTAATACCCCTGCTACTTTTCAAGGCGTGATGAATGATATATTCAAGCCTTTTTTAGAAGGTTTGTACTGGTTTTCTTTTACAATATCTTGGTTTATAGCAGAAACTTGGGTGAGCATGTACATCATCTCAGATCTATGTTAGAGGTACTAAAGAAGAATACTTTGTATGTTAAAATGTCCAAGTGCAAGTTTGGACTTGAGGAGATCGATTACTTAGGCCATGTGATATTAGCTTCGGGTGTGAGGGCTGATCAGTCCAAAATTGTATCTATGTTGAAGTGGCTAGTTCCAGTTTCTTTAAAAGCTTTAAGAGGTTTCTTGGGCCTAACAGGCTATTATAGAAAGTTTATAAGAAATTATGGTAGTATAACAGCTCCATTGACAGCATTGTTGAGGAAGAATTCATTTGTGTGGAGTGATAAAGCAACATCAACTTTTCTAAGATTGAGGTTACCAGATTTCACCAAAAGTTTCATAATTGAATGTGATGCTTCTGGTTTGGGCCTAGGGGCTGTGCTCATGCAAGAGGGTCAACCTATTGCTTTCTATACCAAGGCCTTAAAAGGCAAAGCTCTTTTTTTGTCCACGTATGAAAATGAGCTTTATTTCTTGTTTCAGCAGTCTATAAATAGAGGCCTTATATGTTGGGGCAAGCTTTTAAAGTTAAAACAAATCAACAAGCATTGAAGTATTTGTTGGAGCAAAGAGTAGGGATTGAGACTCAACAGAAATGGTTATCAAAGTTAATTGGTTATGATTTCTCTATTAAGTACAAGAGGGGTAAGGATAATAAGGTTGCAAATGCACTTTCAAGAAAGTCTGAAGAAGGGATGGCAACTCTAGCTTTGATTACATTTCCAACCCTTATATGGATTGTATAATTGAAACAGTCTTACCAACCACCTCCTTTCATAAGTGATATTTATTCCAAGCTCTAGCAAGGTTTGGAGGGGACAAAACATTACAGCATTCAATAGGGACTTCTTTTGAGGAAAAGGAAGATAGTGGTGGTTCCTGAGTCACCTTTTTAAAATAACGATACTTCACCATATCCACTGCAATCCACAAGATGGTCATGTGGGGTATCACAAGACTGTCCAAATAGCTAAGCTAGATTTTTTTTTTTTTTTTAAATGCATGAGGAGGGATATTAGGAGGATGATTTTTTTGTCAAACCAGTAAACATGAGACCTTGCTTCCAATTGGTCTTTTGTAGCCTTTACCAGTTCCGAACTCTACATGGCTTGATATATCCATGTGACCTAAATACCCTAAAGGTCGAATGGTTTAAAATCTAGTGGTGCCCTAGAAACCCTCACACACTCAAGAACATAGATTAGGGTTTTTAGACACTCTTTATAATTAATATATTTCGGTTTACAACTTGCTTATATTTCATTTCGTGGATTTTTGTAAGTACACACTCAATTTGCTCTTGGTTAATACTTGTATATATTTATGTAAAACCTTTTATTGTTATGGTTGTTTTGATTGCTATTTCTTGTTTGCTTGCTTGAGTATGCTTATATGATCTTGGAATATGAATATGATATGAATGGCAATTTTCAGTTTGAGATCAAAATTACAAGAATGTCCTTTGCATGTTTCAGTTTTAAGGAAAACAATGTTGTTATTTTGTGATGTTTGATGATTCAGTTATACCATGTCTTAGAGGTTCTGGATCTTAGCCTAATGCTATTATTTCATGCTTTGTTTCATTATGTTTTGCTTTCTAAGCAATATGTTTAAAGTTAAAGGATGTTTAAGTGATGATTCTTCATATTTTTGCACTTATATGTTTCAGTCAAGGCTATTTCTCATAGTTCCATGTATGTGTTTTGATATCTCATATGATCTATGTTATCATGCTATGAATCGAACATGTTATGCTTGATTATTTCATGCACGAAATCTCATATGTCATATGTCAAGTATAAGAACATATGTCTTAAGTCTCATGTTACATACATTTTGGAGTAGTTTTTTCAAAAGTTTTTTCAATGAAAAGAGTTTAAAAGTTTTACCACGACCCCAAGTGCTAGGGCGGGGGAATGTCCTAGTGGAATTCCTCTGTCCACTTTGGACTATATAAGAACAGAGGGGTAACCCCTAGGTCAACAAAGAACCGTGAACGAGTCTCAAATGGATTCTTTTTAAAGAATGGTGGAGCAAGAAAGCACCAAATGCTAGTGGGTGCATAAGGCATATAACCCAACGAAGTACTGTCGAGTTAATATGAAATGACTCTATTTATGAAATATTCATCACAGTGTACGGACTGTTGATGGTGCGGTAACTAGCAGGAACACACCGTGCCAAGGGGCACCGTGATGTGTCCACCTTCTGAACAAGAACAAGAGCTCATATGTTATAGATCATTTGATGAAAATCTAGTGATATGATAAGAATAACTCGATGAAAATCTTGTGATATGTTCTGATAAGGCAAGTTTTGATTCAGATCAACGTAAAAACGAAAGTCAAAGATGTTTTTTTGAAAATGTCAATGTCTATGTTACAAGTCTTTTGAAAAATGGTCAAGTGCATAAGTCAAGCTCCCGTCAAGTCATATGCCAAGTACATGTCCATGCATGCATTTTATGGTATACTTCTTGTATGCTTGTGTTAATTGTTGTATATTATATGTTTACTTGATGAGATTTCTCGTTGTTGTAGTTTCCACTATCATTCTCCATCCAGAATGGCAGAAGTTGGGGTAAGATTAGGCAATCATGGGGAAGCACAAGAGGCCAGCTCCCCGGATAGTAGAAAAGACCCCAAAGAGCCGTGAGAACTCGGCGGAACTATCCACGTTAGATAGATTGGAAGTCATTGACCGGTTCATCACAAAGGTTATGAAGCTCTTTAAGGAGCTAAGAAGAATTTTGAGCCAAGATAAAGCCAAATAGAGCTGAACTTTCTTGGAAACAAAAAAAAGGACCTTGGGAATTGGAGTAAAAGAAAAGACAATGAATTATAGTTTTGTGAAACAGTACTTTTACAATGAATTATAAAAGTACTCTATGTTTTTGGGATACTATATATTTATTGATGTATGTTTTGGGAAAACGACAGTGTTGGATATTTTGTTTAGTAACAGTACTATGTGCTTGCAATTGCTTATCGCATTGCTTAGATTATCTGACTTTTATTATTATTCCGCTGCGATCTTATTGCATACTACTAGTGTACTTAAGTGCATTACAAATTATCTGTCATGTACGAGGGGTGTGTAGCCATGTGTTAGATGTCCCGGCATTTCAGTCACTGTCCAATCCCAAGCGGAGGCTGGGAGCGCCACAATTCAGATCATATCTTTCAAATTCCAATGTATAAATTAAAATTAAATTAAAAAATTTCTATTTTTTTCCTCTTGATTTTCTTTGATGAAAATAGTAATTATTTATTTAATTTGGAGAAGATAAGGGAGGCATGATTAGCACTTAACATTAGAATATATAGTGGTAGTGATAATAGTACTAAATCAAGCTATTAAACTTGATCAACACCTAAAAGCTTTTAAGAAAATGGCATAAGCTACTGCCATGTCCAAAAGTGGCAATACTAGTATTGCCATGGGGTATTCAAGAAAGTGTTGGACAACTGGAGTACTGAATGGGGCCTTCAAACACCATTTTCGTACCACCTAAAAGCTTGATTCAGTACTCCTACCATGATTCAAACCCCATTTCGTACCACACATGCCCTGCTTTCAAATTTTCAGATGGAAATATAAATTTCGTCCAATACACCAAAACTTGGCCAATATGGATCGAAACACCGAAATGACTGGTATTTGACCTGGTACCAAACACCCACATCCATCGTGTCAAATATTGTTCTGGCACGGTAAATTTCGGTCATACCGGCCGGTACAAAACGGTATTAAAAACATTGGTGTGGATGCAAAGCTAGAATGCTAGGAGTAGAATTAATTTCCAGAGACAAAGTTGCGTTTGGGTAGCGAGGTATTTTCAGGTATTCTGTGAATAATAATGAAAAAGTAATAATAGAATATTGAATAGTAATGAAAAGTAGGTGAAAAATAATAATAAAATAATAAATTGTAGTAGGGTATTCTGAGAATACTAGAAGTATCCTCATTGCCCAAACTATGCAAACTTTGAACAAGTGTTACTTCCATATGGACTTAGTTTATGTTTTAGACATTTGAATCAGATTGATTATCACATAAAACCAGTTTATGCCAATCTTTGTTATATTTAAGTTTTATATTATGATAGACTATCATGCTAGATAAGTGCCCTCTACTAGTTCAGTGCTGCCTAGTACTGTTCACCCAACCTAGCTCAACCCAAAAATGCATTTCAAATCTGACCTGAAAAATGCATTTCAAACCCTACCAGAAAGTGTTCTGTTTCCAAGAAATAGTTCTGACTCGAACTAGTATAACCGAATTTTTAAACCGCACTGTTCCACTTTTGAACAATATTTCTGACCCGAACCGTCCTTTTCTTGTTCAGTTAAGCTAATTAGCATCTTCCCTGCACTCACATAGAGCATTGAAAAGAAAAATTCCTATGCTAGAATCATCCAAAAATAACCAGGCAATAGAATAGCATCAAGGAATATCAAGGCAGCAAGATAAAGCAATTGCAAACCCCAAAACAAGCACTACAAGCGGGAAAAAAAATGCATATTATCATCCAAGGATCCTATAGCAGTTGAAAAAGAAGAGAAATGGAAGCGCCAACTAAGTCAAGTGGCATTACTAAAAAAAATGGCTTGACGAGAGGAAGAATTATTGGAAAACTTCTAGATGCAAAAATCTCATAGGAGAAAATTGATAAAATGGTGATTAAATCCAATGGCCAAATTGAAATCTTGAATTTGTATAGCCTGTCAAGCCCCACACACATTCAAAAGTCAACAATTTTGAATGATCTATGAATACCCAATCCCACACTCTTTCCTCGACAAATCTCCAACAAATTAGCAGACCACGCTTGAACCAACAAGAAATAGGATTCCTCTCTTTTTGTTCTTCACAGCTCTCATATTCTTCCTAAAATCCATAGTCCTGAAGATTTAGAATTATTGAGAGATTACATATATTGTAGGAAATTATGCCGAGATTCAANACAAAACACAACTTGTTTCACAATGTTTCTCGCAGAAACTATTTTGATTATAATAAAATGTATTCCCCTTTAGTGATGTAATTACATTCAGATTTTTTTATTAGTTTGGTAGTAAAGTTTGGATATGCATTTAATGAATGTTGTTATAGCATATTTATAAGGATCACTAGATAATGATATTTATATGAAAATCTTTGAAAGATATAAAATATCTTAAGCATGTAATTCAAAATCCTAAAGTATTTATTCTATCAAGTTACAAATATCTTTATATGGATTAAAACAATTCGGATGCATGTGGTACAATTGTCTCAGTGAATGTTTAATAAAAGAAGGATTTGAGAATAATCTAATTTACCCATGTGTTTTCATAAAAAAAATTAAATTCTGGATTTCCTATTATTATTGCTTATGTAGATGATTTAAATCTTAATAGGACTACAGAAGAGCTCATAAAAGCTGCAAATTATTTAAAAAATGAGTCTGAAATGAAATATCTTGAAAAAATAAAATTTTGTCTTCATCTGCAAATTGAACACTTTTCAAATGGAGCTCTTGTCCATCAGTCAACATATAAAGAAAATGTTTTGAAGCACTTTTACATGAACAAAACTCATAATTTGAATACTTTAATGGTTATTCAATCACTTGATGTGAAAAATATCTATTTCGCCCTCAAGAAGATGATGAAGAAATTCTTATTCCTAAAGTACCAGTATAAGTGCAATTAGTGCTTTGATGTATCTTGCAAATTGCATCCGACCAAATATTTCATTTTTAGTTAACTTACTAGCAAGATATTGTTCTACACTAACTCAAACATATTGAAACGAGGTTAAACATATTATACGCTACCTTCGTGGAATGGTTATGTGATTATTCAAAAGGATCAAATCCTCAATTAGTTGGTTATGCAAACTCGGGTTGCCTTTCTGATCCGCATAAAGGAAGATTACAAACAGGATATATGTTCACTTGTGGACGTACAACTATTTCATGGAGATCTATCGAGCAAACATTAGTTGCTACTTCTTTCAACTACTCAGAGATTATTATAATTCATGAAGTAAGCTGAGAATGCATTTGGTTAAGATTAATAATTCAACACATTTAAGAAAAGTGTAGTTTATTCAGAATTAAAGATAGCTCAACAACATTATATAAAGATAATGCTGCTTATATTACACAAATCAAAAGAGGTTATAACAAATGTGATAGAATCAAGCATATTTCATCAAAGTTTTTTTTAACATATGAGTTCCAAAAGAGCGGTGATATTGATGTCAAGCAAATATGATCATATGATAATTTGGTGGATATATTCACTAAAGTATTACCAACTGCAATATTTAAAGTACACAACATTAAAATGCATCAACTCAAAGATCTTTCATTGTAAACTATTGAAGCTCTACATACTTTTGTGGGGAGAAAAATGATTATACGAATTGTATTCCTTTTTCTTCACTAAGATTTTTTCCTACTGGGTTTTCCTTTGCAAAGTTTTAACTATATTATTTTATGCGATCGTTGAAGTGGTGCCATATAAAATTATCAAATATTTCTCGTTTTAAATAATTAATTTTTGGGGGGCGTTACACTCACCGACTCCTTTGGGTACAAAGGCGACCATAAATCTGTCAAGCCTTTCTTTCAAATCTCTCTAGTTACACCATGAAGGGATGCCTTGAATATCCCAAATCTCTGAACTGACAGATATCTATAGCATCTCATAATGCATTAATTTGATGCTCTAG
>QEOT01001157.1:19721-67258 GCA_003123785.1 Pterocarya stenoptera
TAACATCCAGCTCAACAGAATCTTTCCCCACCAATGCTCCCTCAATCCCTCCTGGATTATCGCACCTTGCATCTGCAACCTGAGTTTTAGAATTCAAGTTCCTCATCGGAGAGCCATAGCCACCCACCGGCTGATCATCACCAACCATATCTTGGGACTGCCTGTTCTTCTTAGTTGGATCACCCTTCTGTTGTCTAAACATCTGCCTCCCATCAGTGAACACATGTAACCACGTCCCAAATTGTTGTGAGCTTTCTGAGGGAGGAACAGATTCGCTATGTTTTGTTGTGCACTTTTTACATTTTGCACACACTTGAGCACTTATCGTTAGGATGCTTGGCCCGTATTGTCATTATCCTGACGTCAGGATTCTCGCGTTTCCGTACGAGGGAGTTAGGGCGTCACAATGAAGATGAAGCTAGTTCTGGAGATTTCTGGTTGTCATCAGCTGGTTTTGGATCATAGTTGTTTCTGTCTAATTCTATGTGGCAGGGATATTTTAGCCTAATCCAAATCTCTTGCAATGGCACTTTGATTGGACCACCATCTCTACCAAGAATATTTCAACCCAATGTGAAGTTTGTTGAGGAACATTTTGATCAAATCGTCACATAATTCCTTTATCATAGACTTTAAACTTAGGCTCCGTTTAGATAGTGAAAATATTTAATCTTATCTCATCTCATCATTATAATTGTTTTTTAAGTTTTTACATAAAATATAATAAACAATTTAACTTTTTCAAATCTCAAAATAATAATAATATTAAAAAATAATATTTTATTTTATTTTTAATTTTTATTTCAACTAATTTCATCCTAACTCATTATCTAAATCGTATTACTTTTATAAGACTTTTAATTTACTGTTATCCTTGAACCTCAAAAGTCAATAAAGCTGTGGAGCCCGTGACATACCAACCCGAGATATTTACGAGATGCTTTTAGCGAGAAGAGAAAAGCCGGCCCCCACCCCTCAAAATTTTAGTTTAGTCCATGTTTGGCAACTCATGATTTGAGTATTCTCTCGATTTCTCAAGTTTTCTTCTAACTTTATTCTCAAATGCACAAAATTAAAAAAGATGTTATTCTAAGGATAAGTTTTGAAGATATGATGAGACATAAAATTTTTATCTCATTATTATAATTTTTTTAAATTTTTACACAAAATATAATAAATAATTTAATTTTTTAAAATCTCAATTCAACTTTCTCAAATCTCAAAATAATAATAATATTAAAAAATAATATTTTAAACTTTCATCTAAAATAAGAAGAATTTCATCTCACTATCCAAACTTATTCAATCTTTTCCACTTTTCCTGTCAACATATTCTCAACTCTTCAATTAAAATAATATTAAAAAAACTCATAAATAAAAGGGCCACCCTATGTATAGCCCAGATTAGATTTCTAGACCGGCCCACTATTTGAATGGCCCAGTCCTTAGAGTTCAACTGGTCAACACCATCACAAATCTGTTGAAATAAAAAAATTAAAAATAAAAACTCACATAAATAAAAGATTTTAATTATATATTTTCTTTATAAACTTTCACTATCCGAGGCACCCCAACTTTCGCTCGTTGATGTAACGATTTTCCTTGAACAGAAAATATAACTAATTTGGAGCTCTAAAATTCAATGTATTTGACAAAATAATGGGATCGATAATTGGACTTTATTGGCACAAGGTCTAAATAGAGGTTTTGTGACCGGTTTTTTCCCTTCTAGAAAAAAATCTAATCCTAAGATCATGTTTTGATACAGAAACGATTTCATTTAATCTTATCATTACAACTTTTTTAAATTTTCACATAAAATATAATAAACAATTTATCTTTTTTAAATCTTAAAATAATAATAATATTAAAAAATAATATTCTAATAATATTTTATTCAACTTTTAACTTTCATCTAAAACCATTTCATTACATCTCGCTATCAAAACGGGGCCTAGTGTTTAATCATAGATAGATAGACAGCATTTTATTCAATCTTAAATGATTTTCACGTGCATTTTATTAATGTTATCGTTCTTAATTTAATTTGTGGCATCGAAAACTTTCTATATAAGTTATATTCTTGAATTTTCTTCCTTCTTAATTTTTCATTTTCTTTCAATTATTTATCGATTTTTCTTGTCCGATAATTAGTACTACAATAAATGTTAAATGCCAAATTAAAAAAAAATGATCTATGAAGTTGACCTGCAGATTGGTACACCATAAGCCCTAGCTAACTCTTTGACGTAAAGCCTTTATCTTGTCTTTCTTTTCAATTTTGGTTTGTCATGGTTCTAATACATAGAAATGCTACAAGAAACGGGTACTCTTATTGTAGCACACTCTTGAGAAACATTTGTGTGCGGAAAGAAATCTCGTTTGTTTTTAGGAAACTTTTAAACTCATCTCATCTTATCTCATCTAATCATTATAATTTTTTCAAATTTTCATAAAAAATAAAATAAATAATTTAACTTTTTCAAATTTCAAAACAAAAATAATATTAAAAGAATATATTCTAATATTATTTTATTCAACTTTCAATTTTTATCTCAACTCATGATCTCATCTCATCTCATTTGCAAAAACAAACGAGATAAGTTAAACCTAGAAAGCTGCAAGAAAATTCAACTAAACCTAAAAAGCTGGTTTAGTACTATTTGTGAATAAAACTATCTTTTGGGATATCTTATAAAAGAGTAATTGTGGGATATACATGGGTGTTAGGGTGTGCAAGCCCTACATACTCATTTTGAAAAAAAATAAAAATCATGCGCATCTCAGACTTATCCACTTTTTTACAAATAGTATATACACGAAACTTACCTACTTAATTAAGACTTTATAAAAACGGAAATTTTTTATGCAATTATAAGTTGAGACTTATCAAGAAATTATTCTCAACTAGATTCTTCCTTTGCATGCATGCATGTTCACATTTAGATCTAGACAGAGATTATATATAAGTGTACGTGCGCGCAAAGTGTGCTTATGAACTTGTAGATTGGCTGCGCAAACAAAAAAATTCTTAGGTTGGATCAATAGTTGACAACCCGAACACGCATGAACTCCCCCAAAGCCAACTCCATTTTCTCTACATCCACCCTTCTTATTTTCTTTTCGATCATCATCCTCACATATTCATTTCTAACTCTGAGTAGGAGGTCATGGAGTCACACAAAGAAGGAAGCTTCTGTGAGTTTGATTTGATGAACTTGCTTTTTACCATCCACCTCTTGGACCATGACCAAGTGTTTATCAAAAGACCACGGTCCCTCCCTAATCACACTTTCCTTATCACAACGATCATCAAATTCCACCATGGTTAGAACCAAGTTAAGGTCTCGAAATCTTACACCTTTCACTGGACGCCAGGCCCTCTTCATCGTCATCTTAAATGCTTCTCGATTAAAATGCTTCTCAGTTAGTAGAGTCATAATCAAGCCTTTCCCGCTGCATAATGTGATCTCTTCCATCTTACCAAACTCCACTACTACTTCATCCTCCTTTCATTCAGTTAAAGAAAGGTGCTTGTATATCTCATCCAGGTTGTCATCCATCCCTAACTCCCTCAAACGCTACTATCCTATCTCAACGAAAGGATCTCTAAAAACTGCACAAGGCAGCATTAGTACCTCTACTCAAGTCATGAACCAAAGAGGAAGAAATTAATTGGTACTTCCAATATCTTATGTTTTAGAGAAAGAGGATTTTACATATATAAGTGGCCCACATTTTACATATATATTTCCATTTTGAAAAATACTATCCACAATGTTAACTTACTCTCGACTTATTTTATTCTCAAGTCTGTGTGTAGAACACACCATGAACGCATCGGTTAAATGGTAAGATTCAGATTTTAAAATTTATCTTCCAAATCAAGTAATTATGACATGTAAGCATTTTCGTAGGTGTACTCGATACCAGTTTGCGAATAGCTTTTCTCACTCTTGAAAATGAGGATAGTTAACTCTATTGTGCAATCCTATTTTTCTCATTTTACTTAATTTAGCTGCTAA
This sequence comes from Pterocarya stenoptera, assembly GCA_003123785.1. Lineage (NCBI taxonomy): Eukaryota > Viridiplantae > Streptophyta > Magnoliopsida > Fagales > Juglandaceae > Pterocarya > Pterocarya stenoptera. The sequence goes on from QEOT01001157.1 coordinate 23,747, forward strand.
TATGCATTATGAATTTTTCTGTTTGTGTCGCAATCTTTTCAATGAAGCTATTAGAGATGAGATTAATCAACATGGAACTAGTGCTTTGATGCTCTTTTGTTGAGTGCAAATGCAAGGGTTTGAGCTGTAATATTTAGGGCTCATTTGGGAAGTGAGAAAAGATAAGAATTTTCTAAGTAATAGTGAAATAGTTTGTGAATAGTGGTGAAAGGATTTGAGTTAAGATGTTCTATTGAGTTTTAGAAAATAAGAGAGAAAAAGTTGAATAAAAATATTATTTTTATTTTGTAATTTTAGAAATTTGAATTATTTTTTGTGTTCTATTTGGAAGTTTGACAAATTTTTAATAATTAGGTAATGATTAAATGAAAAAAATTAAAGATTTAAAATTGAAAAGTGTTTATATTTGAGTGATATTTGGAGAGTGAATAGTAATGAAATTTTGACAATAGAGGAGATATTTTCTATTCCAAATAAGCGCTAAGTTATATTTGTAAATAAAATTATGAGAAGTTTAGAGAATTTTATGGTTCATCTTAGTGTTCTAATGTCCACTTATTCTTAAAAATGAGGATAGTTACCCCTTTTGTGCCATCTTATTTTTCTCATTTAACATGATTTATCTTCCTATATGCACGTTAAATTTGTCTTGTTGTGTGGCAATCTTTTTAGGGAAGCTAATAGAGACGGGACTATTCAACATGGAACTAGAGCTTTGATGCTCTTTTGTTGAATGCAAATGCAAGGGTTTGAGCTCTAATATTTAGGGTTTGTTTGGGAAATAAAATGACATGAGAATTCTGTAAATACTGGTTAAATTATTTGTAAATAGTTGTGAAATTGTTTGAGTTAAGATATTCTATTGAGTTTTAAGAAAGGAGAGAGAAAAAGTTGAATAAAAATATTATAAAGTTAAAATATTGTTAGAATATGATTTTTTTTTTAATATTACTTTTGTTTTGGAATATGAAAATTTCTATTATTTTTTGTGTTTTATTTGGGAGTTTGGTAAAATTTTAATGAATAGGTAATTATTAAATGAAAAGGCTGAAAATTTGAGATTGAAAAGTGTTTTTGTTTTAAAGATGTTTGGGGATTGAATAGTAGTGAAACTTTGAGATTAAATGAGATCGTTTGTGTTTCCAAACAAGTCCTATGTAAGGTTTGTGAATGAAATTATGAGAAATTTAATGAATTTCATGTTTCATCTTTGTTTTCAAATGTCCCCTTATTCTTAAAAATGAGGATAGTTGTCCCTTATGTGGTATCTTATGCTTCTCGTTTTATATGATTTATCTACTCATATCCATGTTACATTTGTCTCTTTGTGTTACAATCTTTTCAACCAAGTTAGTAGAGCCGGGATTAATGAACATGGAACTAGAGGTTTGATGCTCTTTTCGTGAATGCAATTGTAAGGGTTTGTGTTGTAATAACTAGGGATTGTTTGGGAAGTGAGATGAGATAAAAAAATAATAATAATAATTAGTAAATAATAGTAAAATGGTCTGAGTTAAAATATTTTATTGAATTTTTGGAAAAGAGAGTGAAGAAGTTGAGTAAAAATATTATAAAGTTGAAATATTGTTAGCATGTGATTTTTTGTTGTTTTGAAGTTTGGAAAATTTGTATTGGTTTTTTTGTTTCATTTCGAAGTTTAGAAAAATTGTAATGGTTAGATGGAAAAGTTGAGGATTTGAAATTGAAAAGTATTTGTATTTGAGTGATGTTTGGGGAGTGAATATTAGTAAAATTTTGAGATTAGATGAGATGTTTTGTAGTTCCAAACAAGCTCTAAGTGATGTTGGGAATGAAATTATGAGAAATGTAAATAATTTCAAGTATCATCTTTGTGCACAAACGTCTTGTTATCACTTTTGTGCAATCTTATTTTCTCATTTTACATGATTTATCTGCTCAGATGCATGTTGAATTTGTCTCTTTGTATGGAAACATTTTCAATGAAGCTATTGTAGATGAGATTAATCAACATGAAAGTAGAGGTTTGATGTTCTTTTGTTGAATGCAGATGCAAGGGCTTGAGCTATAATATTTAGGGTTTGGTTGAGAATTGAGATGAGATAAGAATTCTGTAAATAAAAGTCAAATGGCTTGTGAATGATAATAAAATGATTTGAGTTAAAATGTTCACTTTTTGACCTGAAGTCTTTTCAAAGGTGTCCAGCAGGATTTGAATCTGTACATTAGTTTCCATATTCACCTTGCAAAGCAGTACACTATCGTCTGCAAAACGGATGTTATTTAGCCTTGGAGCTCCTCTGCAAATACACAACCCTTTGATTTGCTTTGATCTCTTAGCTTTCTTAAGGAGAGAAATCAACCCCTCAACGCATAACAAGAATAGGTAAAGGGAGATAGGATCGCCTTGTCTCAGGCCTCGAGAGGGGAAAGTTGGGCCTTTGGGTTCTCCATTTACTAAGACTAAAAAGGAGACTGAGGTAATACATGGCATCACCAACTTCACCCATTTATCATTAAAACCCATCTTAAGCATCACCTTTTCAAGAAAGCTCCACTCTACTCTGTCGTATGCTTTGTTCATGTTAAGCTTTAGGGACATATAACCTTGTTTTCCTTTCCTTTTCTACCTAAAAAAGTGAACCATTTCATATGCTACCAACACATTGTTAGTGATTAACCTGCCAGGGACAAAAGATGCCTGTGTAGAGGAAATCACCTCAACTAATATGGATTTCAGCCTATTTGCAATGACTTTTGAGATGATCTTGTAAAGGACATTGCATAGGCTGATTGGTCTATAATCAGCCACCTCTACTGATTTTTTCTTTTTTGGAATCAAGGTGATGAATGCATTCAGTACTGCATCAGTCACCTCCCACCCACAACACTCTAGAATTTTTGTTAGAAAATGGGAGCCATCCCATCAGGCCCTGGGGCTTATAGAGGGTTGATTTGTTTCAAGGTCTATGTCACCTCTGCAACAGTATAGGTTTTGGTAAGAGAGGAATTCATGCCATTCGTCACTTTCCCAGTAAGGTCCTGTAGGAAATCAGTCTGCCCTTGTTGGCTTGCGGATCTAAACAGCTGTGTGAAGTAGTCAGTAATAATCTGATCTCTTAAGTCTCCAGTCTGCCAAACACCAGCTATGTCTTTCACACTATTAATAACATTTTTCTGTCTTCTTTGGGAAGCTTTGCTATGGAAAAATCGAGTGTTTTTATCCCTTGCTTGCAACCACATAACTTTTGCTCTTTGTTTCCACATTAGTTCGTCTCTTTCCGACCACTTTTGAAGCTCAATTCTTGTAGCTCGAAGAGAGTCACTTCTTTAGCAACAAGGAGCCAATTGTTGCAACTTCTGTAACTTCAATCTTACCTGCTCAATATTCCTCTTCACATTGCCAAAGCAGGACTTGTTCCACACAGAAAGTTTCTCCCCATATAGCTTTATTTTTTTCCATCATAGAGAACAAGTCTCTTTGGCTAGTAACTCCTATCCAGGCTAGTTCAATAACCAGTTTACAATCTGGTTCTTCAGCCCAAATGATCTCAGAATTGAAAATCTTCTACCTAGCAATTTGTCTTCTATCCTCTTGTGTCTTGAGTATGATGGGAACATGATCAGAATAAGGAGCAAGACTATGGTAAGCCTCAGCCATCAAATTTTGAGACTTCCACTGCATATTAGCTAGGAATCAATCTAATCTCTCATAAATGCTATGCTGATGTCCCCTTCCATTCCACCAAGTGAATTGGTTACCATTGAATCCCAAGTCCAACATCTCACAATCATCTAGTAGCTGTCAAAAGTCCCTCATTTGTCTTTCTGGTCTGATCCTGCCACCACTTTTCTCATAGTTGCTTAAAATCTCATTAAAGTCACCCATCATTAACCAACCTAGGCCTCTATTGACTTATAGGGATTTAATCATGTTCCAAGTATCCTGTCTCCTTGAAACTTCAGGGTGGCCATAGATTCCGGTAAGGTACCAAGTGACTTCTTCCTAATCGTCCCCTTCCGTATTGGAGACCAAAGCATGAATGTGGTGTTTCGAATAATTAAGGATTTCAAGCTGGGTATTATTGTTCCAGTACATAGCCAAACCCCCACTTCTCCCCTCACTGCTCACAACCATACAGTTGGTAAAACCGAAACTATATTTTAACTTCTCCATAACATTGTCTTGTAAAAGAGTTTCTTTCAAAAATAATATATTGGGTCCTTCTCTTCGGATTAAATCACGAAGTACTCTAATTCCCAGCGGGTTCCCAAGCCTTTGAGAATTCCAACATATGAGTATCATTGCTTTTGGCAAGGCTTCTTAGTAGCCTCTACCGATTTCATGGTGTCACGAAGGACTCTGCCTCCCTTTTTTTTTTATCTGAATTAGGACTATGCAAAAACAATTTACATTTTTTTTTTTGCAAGTTTCATCTCAGTTGGTTCTATATTTTCCTTATTTCAACTATGTTTTTTAACCACATGCTCATTTTGAGAAACACATATGATACCTGGGCCTCCTATTCTCTTTCTCCAATTTTTGCTTTTGAGGGACTAGCAGACTTTGTTGGAGTGAATTGTTGGGAGACCTGATCTAGTAAGCTCCCTTTTTGGTCTAGATCATGCACAGTAGGTCCAACTGGGGCCAGCCTGTAACTGTTATCCCCCCATTTTTCCTCTGCTGCCTTCACTTTTTGAATTCCCACCACTTTATTTTGAACTTCAAGGCCTAGCATGCCACCCCTAGTAACTACCATATTTTCCACCAAATTCGTAGGTTTGACAATGCTGCACTACTTTTGAGTAGTCCCATTTGAGTCCCCTTCCACTTGCTCTTTAGTCAAAACTAGATCACTGCTAGTCCCAGTATTTGCTCTAGAAGTTCCTCCCCTTTCATTATAGGCGTTTGACTCCCAATGCATTCCCATCCCACCCTTTGACTCTTGCCTCATTTCTCACACCATTGATAGGCCTGCAGCTGCACTAGAGTCATGAAAGTATTCAGAAGTCCATTCCTGTCATTATAGACATGTGTCCCCTGACCCATACCCAATCTAACATTTGTCTCGTGACTCGAGACTTGTGCCACGTGGCCTGTGACATGTGGAACAATAGACTCTTTGACTGTAGGATTCACCGGCGACGCTCCCATCGGATTACCACCATCCTCAGCCACCTTCTTCAAGCCATGTTCACTGCTAAAGCAAGTCACCCCAGGGGTAAAATTTCCTTCAGCGTGGTCACGGCATTTCTCCTTTCCTGGCTCAGCATGCTATCAGGACCCAAATTGAAATGTTGCATCCCTACTTTGGTTGATACACTTGTCCACCTTGTGCAGGATTCTTCCACACTAAAAGCAGAAACGTGGAAGCTTTTCATATTGTACTGGAATCCTCTACTTTATCCCTTGCAATGTTCTGCTCCTTCCTCGAGCTAGTGGTTTAAAAAGATCCAGCTTAACTTTTACTCTCAGGAAACTGCCCCACCCTAAATTATCATTCTCAACATCAACGTCTTTAACGACTCCTAGGGTACTACCAAGTTTAATGCCACATTCTCGATTCATTCCTACCAAATATATGGGCGCTAAACCTTGGAATCTCATTGATCCAAATATTGGTTCAAGATTTTGGAAAATGACTGTCAAAAGTATACCGCTTGTCAAGAATAATTCGAAGTGGGGGCTTAAAGAGGTAAATGTTTTTTTTGTTTTTTTTTTCCGTTATGATAGATGGCAAGATCGTGGTCCATTAATTGATGATATGCAATTAGTGGGTCAACCTTTACTTTGAGTAGTGGATTGTAAATTGAATAACAGTTGGGATGTGGATTTGCTTGTGGGGCTAGTTGGTCAGGATAATGTTGATGATATTTTGGAGACCTTAGCAGCTTGCAAGAATGGCCCGGATGTATTAATCAAGAAAATAACTGAAAATGTTTGTTTTTCAACTAAGACGGCTTGGGACTGTATTTGTATTAGGGGCTCTAATTTTGAATGGCATTCTTGGATGTGACATAAATTGCCTCCTCTAAAAATGTCTATTGTTATGTGTAAGGCATGACATTTCGCATTAAGTGTTGATGATCGTCTTTGTCGTGTTGGTATTCAGATTGTTTCTTGTTGTGATTGTTGTGATGTAGGACATTATAAAGATCAAAACATGTGCTTTTTGAATGAGAGTTATGTAACACCCCGGTCCCAAATGGAGTTAGAGAGTTACTACCTATCGCTTAGATCCTTTTCCACAATACAAATAAATATGCCCAAGATTCCATAAACATATCCTCAACCATTTTCGAAAACTCCATAACCATAAATACGACAACTCAAGGCTTAATATCATTGTCAACATCCCAATAAATTGATCAATCTACAAAAAATAATAACCTTTCAATAATCTCAGCACCTATTCCTTACACTTAGCAATCTTGTACTCGCTTTTACTCGCTTTCTATCCATTCACTTCAAAAAAAAAATTTTGTGAAGATAAGGAGTGTGTTATTAACAACTCAGTAAGCAGAGAACATATGTTAGTATGTAAACATGAGCATTTTCACAGAGTTCAGAATGCAGAAACAAAACATTTCAGTTTTAATATGCAAATCTCAAAAATACATATTATCAAAAAATCAGAGCAACACTTCAAACTTTTCGTATTCAAAGACCCCTTTGGCACAACATGAGTGAACATTTTCATCTTATCATATCGTATCAAAGTATCATATCATAACAGAGACCATGTTTAACCCCTGTGCTAGGGTTGTGCATTTTATGGAAAGCCAAGCAGAACATAAATCATCATGTTATTAAAGCGATTGCACTCATAGCAGAGACCACTATTATATCTCGTGGTAGGGCCAGAGGTCACTATTATATTTCATGACAGGGATAGAGGTCACTATTATATTCCATGACAGGACCAGATATTAAAGCAAAACAAAATCAAAATCACCATATCAGAACCTGAATCAAAGTCAGAATAGAATCCAAAAGTCATGCCAAAAGTTTTTCAGATGCCACATCATATCAAAAGAGAGTATTGAAATTCAGATCATTTCACATTTTCCAAAACAGATTCATAACATCTTCACGTCACATGCAAAAATTATCAAATTTTCATATTCACTCATTTTTCTCAGTTCAATAACAGATTGCCAAGAATAAGCTTATTATCTACATCAGTCATACTAGAAAATACTTTAATCGTATATATAATTTCATGAGTAATGCAAAATAAATAATTAAGGTCGTTTCAAATTTCTTTTCATAACAAAACATGCATATTTTCAATAAATCAACCTCAACCCATTTTATTTTTATATAAAGTCTCGCATAAGAACCCTGCTTATCTGGACTTCTTAACTTTCTGAGTTCCTCCGCAACAATGCCAAACGAAAATTAATCTTCACCTATAAGATTGCCATGTAATTTCCATAAATTTTCGATCGAACACATGTCTCGATATTTAAAACTGAAATGCTAAAAATCATCCTATTTTAACTCCTCAAAACCTAAAATTCTCATAACCCTAAAATGCCATTATTTTCCAAATCCATCAATATCCACTAAATATAATTAATCTAATTTCAACTCAAACACCAGTCTATTTAAGAAATCAAAACCCAGTCCACTTTAAAAAAAAAAAAAAAAAGGACAAGTCTCTATAATAAAATTGTTACTCGGCCCAAAATAATTTAGAGCCCGAGCCCAACCCAAAACATTTAACTTCAAAATAACTTAACATAACACACTAAAAAAAATTAAAAAGGAACCTACTAGAAAACAAGCCCATGTGGCCCTTAGTAAAGACAACCCACTGTTAAAACCCTCATGTTTGGTTTTACAAGTGAGAAGACATGGCGGCAGTGGCAGTGGCTTACCGTGCGTGGAATCAAGAACTTGGTGTGGCAACGGTCAGCCGGTTTTTATGGTTTCCAGTGCGTTTGGCTCTCAGTTATGGTGGTTACAGTGGCTCACAATGGAGAGGTAGATGCTCTATTTTGGGGAGTAGAAACAGAGGTCCCTTTTCGGTGATGGCCAGTGATGGCTCCACATGGGTTCACGGTTGGGCTATGGTGGTGAGATTTGGGTAGGTGTTTAAGTGCAGTGGACGTACACGGGTTGTACTTCCGTGGTGGAGAGGATGCATGAGAGTTGGTTTCTTCCTCTCGGTTTGTTTTGATATGTGGATGGTAGCTTGTGGAGGTGCAGTAGCTGGGCCTTGGTTCAATGGTTTTTGAGAGGTGGGGTGGTGGTGCAAGGCTAGGTGGGCTTGGGAGTTGGTTGATCACAGGAAGGAGACAAACGGTAGCTCTAGTGTAGCCACACACGTCGTAAGGAGCCTGTTTATACATTGGGTAGCCTGCACCCCTTGTTTCTCGACCTATCTCAGTGGGTGATGGTGCTAACCATGGTGGGTTCACGGTGATGGAGGCTGGCATCGAACGAGGCTGGGTGATTCTTGTGGCTGGTTATAGTGATGGTAACTTAGGCAATTTCCAAAGGTACGAGATAATAGTGTATATTTATACTGGTGATAAGAAAACCCTGGAGAATGAAAATGGATAGACATGTATGGGTAGTGTTGTGTGTGGTGGGGAGTTGGAGATCAAAAAGGAGGGATTTTTGGGATGAAGAGAAATTGCTAGGAAAAAAAAAATTGCTAAGTGATTTAAACGGTGGGCTTTGCACCAAGCTGGCCTGGGTTTGGCATTGGGCCATGGTGTTACAAGTTACCTAGTAAGGTATGACATTTTTTTGGATCTTTGTTCAGTGTTCCCATTGGCTGAAATTGGAAAGAGACGGTGTCACCCTGGTTTCGCCGTGCAACCTCCTATACTCAAGCGGGTTTAATTATGGGACTTGTAATGGTGATTATGCACCTTATCGAATTCATTACTGATATATTGCATTCTATTTTGAGGATTTCTTGGAGGAAATTACTGACATTATGGATTCTATGATTTGTTCTGTGAATTATGTTTTTAGAGAAGGGAAGGGAGTCAAGTGGCCGATTGGTTGGCTAAGAAAGGGGTGGTAGACTCAAATTTTTCATGGCATAGTTTTGGGGATATACCTCATATGTTGAGAGGATTAATTTGTATGGATTATTTACGGTTGCCTTCGTTACATTTTTGTTAGTGCATTTTTGCTTATGGTTGTTGGTTTTTTAATCTTGTAAGGTACTTTTTATTGGTTTGTAATTGATTGATAATAAGGAGTTATTTTTATATGGAAGTCATGTAAACATGATTATTCCTCCACTAAAAGTGAGGGCTTATCAATAAAGACTAGAGGTACTGTCCTCCTTCCACCAAAAAACAAAATGCAAGGGTTTGAGCTGTAATATTATAAACAATTCATCTCATCTCATCTTTTTTGGATAACAACTTGATCTTATCTAATCTAATCTCATTTAATAATTACAACTTTTCTCAACTTTCAAACAAAATATAATAAATAATTCAGCTTTCTCAAATCTCAAGATAAAAATAATATTAAAAACTATTTTCTAACAATATTTATTCAACTTTCAACTCTCAACTCATCTCATATCAACTCAACTCACTATCCAAACATCTCCTTAGTACTTATTTGAGAAGTAAGATGAGATGAGAATTCTATGAATAATAGTAGAATGATTTTTGAATAGTAATATATAATAATAAAATTGTTTGAATTAAAACGTTTTATTGAGTTTTGAGAAACAAGAGATAAAAGAATAAAAAAAATATTATAAAATTAAAATATTGTTATAGTATAAATTTTTAATATTATCATTGTTTTGAAATTTGAAAAAGTTGTATTGTTTTTTGAATTTTGTTTGGAAATTTGGAAATATTGTAATGATTACATGAAAATGTTAAAAATTTAAAATTTAAAAATGTTTATGTTTAAGTTATGTTTGGGGAGTGAATAGTTGTGAAATTTTGAGATTAGATGAGATCTTTTATGTTTCCAAACAATCCCTAAATAATGTTTCGGAATTAAACTATGAGAAGTTTAAAGAATTTCATGTTTCTTGTTTGTTTCCCATGAAGGTAGTTTAGAGAATAAAATGAAGATAGTTATCCCATTTGTTCTATCTTATTTTTCTCATTTTAAATGATTTATCTAATCATATACATGTTACCACTACAATAAATTTGACATTTTTCAGCACTCAAAATAGTCGTAAATATCCCTAATAATCGCTGCATTTGATCATTTTCAGCAATTTTTAATTGGCTACACCTTCAATGAAATTAAGCCTTCACTTCTGATCAATTTCAGTGATAGGAAAAAATTGTCACAAAAAACTACTATTTCTGGAGATTTTAGTCCATCAGAAAAGTCTAAAAAAAAGACGGAAATGACATTTTCGTTTACCATTAAATCGTTGAGAAAAGTCAATTGCGGCGATATATATCATTGCAAAAGGTTAATAAATCGCCAAAATTGCATTGATCTCTTTTCCAGCGATTATGCATTATCGTTGCTATTATGTATTCCTAGAGGTTAATTGTCGCAAAAATAGAATTTTTGCGGTGGTCATTTATCGCCGCAAATAAGTTTAATGGAAAAAAAAAATATTTCTGGCAAATTTTACTTGCCGTAAAAGGTTTTTCACAAAATAAAAAAAAAATGCACAAAAATAGAATACATAAAAAAAAATATAATACACATCCAAGTTTTGCAGGCGTCATAATTTTACCTTACACTATGGATTGCACTAATATTCTTTTTACACACTCAAAAAAGATCCAAAGTTATGAGCTACTAATATGACCAAAACATATGATCTCCTTAACTCAAATGACAACCCATTAGCTCCAAAGGATATATATAGGATTGATTCATTTTGTGGCGGTGCAGCTGTACCCTAACAGAGACATGAAGTCTTGGAGCATAAGATATACTCCACGACAGAATTTCAAAATAATATGAAATTGGGAGGTAAATAGGACACAAATCTGAATATAGCACTATCTCATGAAAATAGGCATCGATTGTGTTTTATAATATACAGTTTCTAACCAACTAGAGAAAGCATTATGCTTGATAGTTGTTCTCCAATACACACTATTTAGTATTTACCGTAATCCCCTTGTGTGATCGTGCCTTTAGTATATTTGTATGCTCTACAAGATCTATTGGAAAAATCCTCTACAGCTAAAACCGCTACAAGCTAATTGCAACTGCAATATACAATATCAAAGACAAATTTTGTAAGAAGCCATGGAAAATATAGTAATTGTATTGGAAATTCCATAAGTTGCAGGAGCTCTTACCCAAAACCACTTCAGGGTTGTGAAATTCACACTTAACGATCCCTATCAGTTATGTCATGCATCAAAAAGAAAAGTTTGCATTCCAAGAAAAATATGTCAAGTACAATAATAGCAAAGCAAAAATAGAATGGCAAAGTACACCATTCAACTCATGAGAAAAACAGAGAGTAAAATAACAGAAAAAACAGAGAGTAAAATAACTGAATGGCAAAGTACACCCTTCAACTAATGGAAATTTTGAGAAAAAATAGAGTACAAAAGAATGTAAAAAAAAAAAAAACTGGACTCTTATTTATTTGTACAGCAAAAGCCCACAAAACTGGATGCTACTCAACTTCTTCCTCCTGCCACTCTAATTAGAGACATCCACTGGTGGCAAAACCATGTGAGCAATGGACTCTTATTTATTTGTATGACTGGAGTTGGAAAAAAGAACACAACAAAATGATTGCATTTTTTTTTCATTCTATCCCACATGGCCATCTAATGCCAGACCAAAATTAAGGATGAAGCAGAGTAGTTGCATTTTACCATAACTGGCCCAGACTTAATGAGGTCCTGATACAGCACATACTGTAAGTGTTCACCTACAATCTAATACATGGTATTACCCATTCCAGGATCAACTGGATGGCCATCAACAAAGAGGTCTTCCTCCACATGGGCAAAATGCGTTTCCTTTGCCAACAACCCAAAATTTTACAACAAACAATTGTTCTGGATATGCCTCAAGATGACGAGACTTGAACAGTATGTTCAGAAAAAACAAAAGTTCGCCAGGAAATGTATTCCAACACATGCATGAGAGAGAAAGAGACAGAGAGAGACTTGATGGCCATTACCAGCAGCTGTGCAGGCTACAGAAGATTCTTCATCAGTGCCTCCTAAAGATGAGCATCTTCCCCAACTTTCTCTATTTGAGCTTGTATAACGACTATTTGCGATGATCTTAAAATTGCTGAAAATTGCCTATTTCTTGTAGCGTACATTTGTCTCTTTGAGTGGCATTTTTTTCAATGAAGCTAATCGAGACATGATTAATCAACATGGAATTAGAGCCTAGATGCTCTTTTGTTGAATGCACATGCAACGGTTTGAGCCGTAAGATTTATGAGTGGTTTGGGGAGTGAGATGAGATGAAAATTATGTAAATAATAGTGAAATATTTTGTAAATAATAGTGAAATTATTTGAGTTAAGATGTTTTATTAGATTTTGGAAAACACGAGATAAAAAGTTGAAAACCAATATTATAAAGTCAAAATATTATTAGAATATGTTTTTAATATTATTTTTGTTTTGAAATTTGAAAACATTTTATTATTTTTTGTGTTTTATTTGAAATTTTGATAAAGTTGTAATGATTTGATAATTATTATATAAAAAAGATGACGATTTAAATTAAAAAATATTTGTATTTGAGTAATATTTGGAGAGTAAATAGTAGTAAAATTTTGAGATTAAATAAGATGGTTTGTGTCTCCAAACAAGTCCTTAGGATGTTTGACAATGAAATTTTGAGAAGTTTAGATAATTTCGTGTTTCATCTTTGTGTCCAGACGTCCACTTATTCTTAAAAATGATCAGGATAGTTAACCCTTTTGTTCTCTCTTATTTTCTCATGTTATATGATTTATGTGCTCATATTCATGTTAAATTTGTCTCTATGTCAAAGCTAATGGAGACGAGATTAATCAACCTGGATTAATATTGTTAGTGTTATAATTAATTGGGCCTTGTTTGAAAAGTGAAATAAGATAAAAATTTAGTAAATAAGAGTGAAATGATTTGTGAATAGTATTGAAATGGTTTGAGTTAAAATATTTTATTGGATTTTGAAAAAAGAGAGGAAAAGTTGAATAAAAAATTATAAAGTTAAAATATTGTTAGAATATAATTTTTTAATATTTTGTTTTATTTGAAATTTGAAAATTTTGTATTGCTTTTGTATTTTATTTAGAAATTTGAGTATGTTATAATGATTAGGTAATAATTAGAGCAAAAAGTTAAAGATTTAAAATTGAAGTCTTTTGTTTGAGTGATGTTTGGGGAGATAGCAATGAAATTTTGAGATAAGATGAGATGGTTTGTGTTTTAAAAAACGTTCTAAGTGATGTTTATGAATGAAATTATAAGAAATTTAAAGAATTTTATGTTTCATCTTTGGGTTCAAACGTCCCCTTATTCTTGGAAAAGATGATAGTTATCTTATTTTTCTCATTTTACACGATTTATCATCTCAAATGCATGTTGAATTTGTCTGTAGCATCCTTTTCAACGAAGCTAAAACTAGAGCTTCGATGCTCTTTTGTTGAATGCAAATGCAAGGGTTTGAGCTGTAATATATGAGGTTGACTACACTGCAAGTAATACTGAGCTAGCTGTTGTGGTACTCTACCTAGATTTGATAATCACCAGATGATCAAAGATTCAGGTTCATTGTTTCTTCTCTCATGTAATGATGTGCTTGAAGAGCAAATACGAATTTTAAATTTGGAAAATGCTATCTATAGTTACAATTTTACTAATAAATCATACGAGATGATAAATGGTGAAAATTTTTAAACTTGAAATTTGCAATTCAAATTAAAATTCTGATATATAAAAGATTAATGATTTGAACAAAGCAATCCAAATAGATAAGTCCTACGGAGTTTATTTGTAAAAATGTTAGACTCCACAATGAGAAAGTCTAAAAAGCTTATTCTTTTTAATTTAGTGGTGTTAGGGACATTTTTCTTAATGCTAGCTACGTCTCGTCGAAACCAACCATTGAGAGCTGGGGGAAGTAGCCTAAGAGTCCCTCGAATACCTTCGATGGTAAAGTTACTACGGTTAAGAGAAGAGAAACCATAGAGTCTCTGTGTTTGTTTTTCATGTACTTGGGATTTATATCTCCCTCCAAGGCTGGGCCATCGTCCTATCCTTGTCAGGGGTGGTCGTCCTACGTTCGAAGGTGCCATGTATGAGAATTTAATTAAGTTGTCTCCACCAGTTCCTTAGGTTTGTTTGACCAATACAGGCAGTGATGTGTTGCCTTTTTCCGGGATCCTGTCAGGTACAAGATCTCTAGCCGGATTACCCGACTCTCTATCTCGTATCGGAGCATTTTAATGCAGCTGATCTGTTACTTTCGTCTCGATCAATAGTGTGTCCACCACCTGCCTCTAGGAATTTACTATTTAATGCGGCGTGGCTTCTCATTGATCAGTGTTGCTGCACTGACCGTTCTCAGCTACCGCTCGGTAGTTAGAGCCACCGTTAGTTATAGAATGTTTTTTTTATTTTTTTTATTTTTTTATATATACAGTTTTTAATATTTTTAAATATTTAAAAAAAATAAAAAAATAAACAATAATTAAATAATATTTCTTTAATTATTAAGAAAAAAATATAAAAAAATTAAAGTAATAGAATTGAACGATAGAATTGTATAGTAAAAGTAATATTATTTCTCATAGATCATTATTTGGGCAAGGGCATGTCTTTTCGTACACCGTCTCATTTTCCCATGCCGACCCTATATCTCTGCAGTTGGAGGTAAGATGAGCTTCGCTAGGTACAAACGATTTGGTACACCAAATCACATATTAATAACTTTTTTTATTAGAAAAAAAAAATTTTTAAATTTTGAGAAAAGAAGAATGTTCTTTGTCTCAAAAATTATTTTCATCTTTAATTCATATCGTTTTATTAAACGAATGTATTACATATCAACATTGGTATACAGTTTGGTGCACGAACTCACTTACAAAAAGATTTTTCCAGATAAGATTGTGTATGAGAAGTCCTTTTTAGGCCTTGAAATAGCTTCCAAGTCACCATTGACAAAAGAATAGCGTGATTATTTTAACTAAAAATCGAGGTAAGTGCTTTTTTAATAGATTTTTAATAAAAGAATTATTAATTTTATTTAAAATTGTACAATATATTATATTTCAAACATATCTAGACTTTGAATTTGTGCAAATTCTTATAATACTTTGACTCCGCTTGTTGGATTTATGTAAATTTTGTAATCGTTAAAATGTTTAAAAAATGCTATGTTACTTATTAAATTTAAAAGTTAAATGTGAGCATGTTATTTATTTTTTAAATTTATGATATGAATATCTTTGTAATATATTTGACATCCCTTACGGTAGGATGTCTTCGTGGCATGATATTGTTGTGGTATATTGATGCTCTCGCAGTATGATATTTTTGTGGCATGATATCTTTGTGATATATTGATAATTTCTCTATTTTCATGTGGCTTTGAATATGACATTTGGCTAAACATGTCAGTTGAGACAAAATTATATTGGTCACATTATTTTTATTGAGAATTTATTCACTTTCTTATAGTTAAGAAAATTACCTAACTCCGATACCCCCATTAAATTGTTACCTATTGAACAAGTGACAACTCATCATTTCATTTTATATATTTTTTAAAATTAGTTGGAAATTTTAGAATTTGATGATTTTGTTGTTTGAAGATGATTTTGATTGTCCAGAAAAGCCTCAAACTATCCTGACCCTAAAATATCATCGCTGCCCAATCCATTAATATCCACATAATTTCTCCAAATAATTAATCCTTAAAATAGTACCACACCTAACCATCGGATTTTCTCTCAATCTTTCTGCATTCAAAGATTTCTCCGCGACATGTCCAGTTCTAATTATATTGTACGTATATACTCGTTTAACCTAGGTGCAAACTTATTTCAAAAAAAAAAACCTAGGTGCAAACCTGAAACATGCATGATATTTCTTAGGCCCATGATGTTCATTGCAATGGCCTCCAACTTATACGTTTAATCATACACGGCATGCTTAAAACTCCTAAGACATGTTTACTCCGAGGAAGAGATGGAGAGAGAGAGACAGAGAGAAGAGAGCAAGCATGACGGAGAGAGAATTACGTAGGGAGAAAAATTACAGTGCAGTGCCAACGAAACAGCAACTGCAGCTAGTGCAGCGGCTTCTCCTTCTGATGAAGCAACCTAGTGAGGGGTGGAGCAGCCTTAGGGGAGCTTCAACAGTGGCTACGCATATGGGCTTGGGCTGATCGAGTGGCTCTGGTCTTGGAAAGAAGCAAGAATGAAGGTGCTGGGTAGCGAAGGATGTTGCGGAGGCCATTCATGGTGGCGTGCGTGTACGGAAGGCCATTTGATCGTGGCGGCTTAATTCACAGTTGTGCAAGGTCTGGAGATGCAAACTATGGTGGTTTCGGCGTGAAGCAGTGGCTCATGCACGGTGGTGTTTGTAGGGGCAGCATGTGCTTTGTTTCTATTGTATAAAACAAGCTGGGAGGAGCGTTGGGGTGGCAGTGGTTGTTGTGTGCAGCAGTGATCGTGAGGGGGTAGGCTTGTGGTGCATAAACCGTGAGGAGCTAGCCAGTGGTGCGGGTCGTGCAGTGGTGGTTTAGGGTGGTTGGCAACGTGAAGGGCTGGTTTGTTGCGGTTGTGCAACCATGGAGGGCAAAGCGGTGGTTGGGTCCATTATGGTTTTTCCGTGATGCTTGCTGCGTGTAGCTTGCTGTGAGTTGCTTCAGCACGGTGATGGAGCATGGGCGTAAGGGAGAGAGGAGTTTTGGACTGCGGCACCTCTAGCAGTGGTTGGGATTCCTCGCACGAGGTGTCACACTGTACGTGAATGTGTATACCACGGAAACAAACCGGGCCTTGGGTCTCATGGGTTTTTCTGTTAGGCTTTGTATGGGCTCAACAAATGGGTTGGCCCATTTAATAGGCTAACCAAATTCTTGGGCTTTCCTAAATATTCGGAGACCAAGTCAAAGAATAAATTTTAATAGGCTTCGTTTGAGCCCAAAGTAAGCCCAAGTCATTCAATAAATATTTTTGGACTTTAAAATAGTTCTTGGGCCTATCACCAATTAAATAGGGTTCTACTTGGCCCATAAAAACTAAAAGGGCTTTGAATCTAATTATTGGGCCCGATAACGTTCTATAATCCACCACAACAAATCTTGAGCTTGTGACCTTTTCAAAATTATCTACTAAACCAAAATTGAGCTTCTAAGCATTTTGGCCCACTAATACCATCCCAAAATCATCAACTAAACCTTAACGGGCTTGAAAATATACTTTGGGCCTATGAGCCTAATTAAAATTTCTTGATAAACTCAATTAAAAATGATTCGTGGGGTTATCCAATCTGGCCATTAAACTTAAATGAGGCTCAACAAAATTACCCATATTCCAACCTTAATTAGAAATATTGACCGGGTCATTACTATAACACCATGATCCATTATTATAAGAAATGAGATAAGGATAATTTTATTATGCCTAAATTAGGTTTAATGGGTCATATTAGACAAGTCTACGAGCTATTATTTTTTGAGGTTGGTTAGGAGATTTTAATTAGGCCCATAGACAAAAATATTCTTTTAAGGCCATTAAGGTTTAGTTGATGGTTTTGAATAGGCTACGGGTCCAAGATTTATTACCATGGGTCAAAGATTTTATTGGAGTCAATAATTGGATTAAAGCACATTTAATATTTATGAACCAAGTAGGCCCAAATTAATAGGTATTAGGCTGACAAATTTATTTAAAAGTCCTAAAGAATTTATTGGGCAAGTTGGGCTCATTTTAGAATTCAACATCAATCCGTTAACTTTGTTGAATAACTAAGCTAAGCTAAGACCCAAAACCCATAAAATAGGCCCTACCCGTGTGCATGACTCTTGACCTGGAAAACCCTAGATTCAGATTCGCATGTATATAAGACATTCTGAACATGCACGTAGGACATCATCTTCAACCTAAAACTAGGGCTGCCACACATTGCCAAAGTGTCCCTCTTCAAGTTGCTACCCCAGATGTCACAAAACCATTGCTAAACCATTCCTCCCTCGAGCCACGACCAAGGCAGCCATCTGGGCCACATTGATGAGCAATTTTTGTACTCCATTCCTCTACTACATAAAATGTTTGATCTAATTATAATATGAAGTCTCAAATATTTAATCTAATTATATAATATTTATTTGAATATAATATAGTAGTGGCCTCCCCCTACCACGGGTAATAGAAGTGGCCTATAGCCTTGCCACAATTATAATTGTTGCCTCTGTTCTAAGTAGATCACTTTGGTGACATAATGATTTATATTTTGCTAGGCTATCCGCAGAATGCATAACCCTACTTACAGGGGTAAATATGGTCTCTGCTTTGAGTGCATCAATTTGGTGACGAAATAGTTATTTATGTTCTGCTTGGCTAACCGTATATATGCACAACCCTACCACGGGGTAAACACGACCTCTATTTCTATTTTTGTTTCTATCTTTTATGCTATTTCTGTGACACCCGTATTTACATATATTTTTATTGAGTAATTATTGCATTTCGTAAATCTATGGGCTATCTTATTTTACATTTTAGATGATTTACGAGATATTATTTTACGACTTTTAACTGTGAAATTTAATTTAATGTGTTTTATTGTTATTAATTATTGTTCATTATTTAAAATGATCTTTATTTTAAATTAGTTTATTGTTGGATTTTATTATTTTATTTTATTTAGACATTGTGTTTAAATTAGTTTTATTTAAATTTCTGTTTTAAAATAATTTTCATTGGATTAATTTTGTGACTCAAATTGTGCACATTAGACCTTATTTATTTTCCTTCATTTTTCTTTTTCTTTTTTCTTTCTTTTCTTTTCTCTTTTTCTTCTTTCTTTTCTTCCTTTTTCCCTTGTCTCCCAGCCTGTGCGCATGACACCCCTCCCTCTCTCCCCATCCGTTTCTTCTTCCCCACCTTGTGCCGTCGTGACTGACATTGCCCCTCTCCTCCTCTTCCCCACCGGCCGGCGACCTCACCCTTTCGTTTCCAGCCTCTTCCGCACCGCCGTTTGTTCCCACGAGCAACTCAAAGTCGCGGCCTTCTTTGCTTTCCAGCGCCGCCGTCGCGCCACCACCTGCCACCAACTTTTCACCACACCACTCTCGACTTCCCAACAACCCAAAACATCATTCCTCAACTCTGATCCGCCACCGATGAAGCCTCACTAGCTCAATCTCCGATTTAAGCTTTTGGGCCTTCAACCGCCACCCACGCCACCACCCATAGCCAAAGACCACCACCATTAGTTTCACCGACATCCGTAAGCCATTCCCTAGCAATCTGTAGTCTCCGTTTGTCCCCATTCAAAATCTAGCATTTTGAGACCCACGGCCATAGTGCATTGTGCACTGTTTGGTTGTTGTGCAACCACCTCTTACATCTCCCTGATCGTTCGAAAAGTATATTATTGCACTGTAAGTATTTTTTCAAATAACTTTTGAGATTTAAATGTATTTTTGTACTAACTCATATTTACTGTGATTTGGTTAGTTGTGCCGAACTAAGTCTAAGAAGTAAGGGGGTCAGTTGGATTGGAGGATGGAGTTATTATGTGTTTAGATTATGCGGGAATTTGTTGGCTATTGGATATTTGTATCGTGTCATGTACATTGCATATTTGTACGCATGTTCATGTTTGCAAATAAAAATTGAGTTTTCGCATAATTGCATTCATGCTCATGTGTATATTTGAAAACTGAGTTTTCATGTGAAAAGAGATTTTGAATACGTGTGTATCACGACCCCAAGTTGAAATGAGATATTATTTCGGTGGAGCTCCTCTGGTCACTCAGGAGGGAAATATACTGAGTGACGTCTCCTGGGATTAGACGAGATGGTAACACTCTCTTGCTAACTTCGTGGCCCCTTTTGCTGGCGGGGGCTAGAGAATGCTTGGCCATGAATGCACTGGGCGCGGAACTAGGCATCACTCGTTATGAAGTCACTCACACGAAGGTTACTCGTTGTATGACGAAGAGAGCCAAGGTTTACGGATGGTCCCTAAGGGAGACCATGGTGCATACAGGTAAAAATGGATTAATGGGCTATTTTTGAAAAAATGGATAAAAGGATTTTGTGTGGATCATTTTCTGAAAAAATGAAGGATTATTACTTTTGGGCCAAAATGAAATTTTGGCGTGTATTGGAAAATATTCATTTTCGAAAAAAATGATATTTTGGGTCTAATGCATATTTCATCATATGCATGCATAATTGTTTGTTGGTTGCATTAATACGCTTTTATCTCATGGGTTGTTTGGATTATTACTTATTTGGGATACCGTTTTATGGTACCGTAAATTTTGATTCAGATGAGGACAAAGAGCCTGAGGGATCGGCTCCGCGGAGGAAGTGACATGTGGTTGCTTCATTTGGGATTATGGGATTTGTTTACCACTCGTGTATGTATGTAGTTTGAAATATATTTATAATGGATAACTATATAACTTTTTAACGGCTATTTATTTTGGATATTTGTATTAAAAATTTCTGATACTTAGTTGGCTGTTTTTAATTAACCACTGTGACTTTTATGGTGCTCTTGTTGCATGTTGCACACACTTGAGCACTCAGCATTGGGATGCGTGACTCATGTTGTCATCATCTCGATGTCACGATTCTCGCATTTCCATATATGGGAGTCGGGGTGTCACAGTTTCAGTTGTGCTTATGTCTAAGGTTATCTTTTGTATGTATTATTATTGTGATGAAATGCTTTTAAAAATGCCACTGATACATTTTTAAGAAATTTTTGTTGCATTCTATAATTGGCTCCTATTTACACATTAGTATAGGTTTGTTGCCTACTGAGCCAATGGACTCACCCCTTTATCCACCATTTCTTTTACGCGTGAGTTTGATTGCACATTACAAGATTATAAGAGAAACATGAGATAAGTGCTAGGTGGCATAAGTAGATTTGTCTAAATTAAGAGAAATTTTGCTTGTATTTAGTTTACTTGGAAGAATTTTTTAGACATGATTTTGAATACTTCTTGTAGTATTTAAGTTTTATTATTGTGGATTTCGGTTCAAGCTTGGGTTAAAGGCAAGCCAATTATACTAAGTCTCATATTCACATGTGATTTGGTATTCTTTATCGTTCACCAAACATTTTTTGGAGGCTTCCTACACATAATGGATCTCTGCCCTCCTTTTCATCATCAATCAGTAAATCAGTATGCATCCACACCCCCACGAGCGGCCTAAAGTTTTATGCCTGCTATCCACTTGTTCCACATGCAACGGAGACTCCTACCAAATCGTTAGTCAGATTCCCAAGTCCCATCAACCTAGCCGACAAAATGGTCTTATTTCCAAACCCAAGATGGCATCTTCATCATCATCTTGATTTTGAGTGAAAATGTTAAAATATTATCATATTTATGAAAAAATATATTCATAATATTCTACCATATTTATGATAATATGACTCTTTCTCTATCATATTTAATTCATTTTGTAAATCAATTAGTATAGTTAATTAATTATATTTTTATTCTTTCTCTGACCTAATTCACATATAAATACGGATAGATATTATATATTTAATAACAATGGAGAATAATGAAGATGTAATCCTCAAAGTCTTTCATGTCCCTCCTCTCACCTACATCTTCCTTCTATATATTATATTATATTATATTTTCTCCATCTTGAGTTTTTATTATATTTTATATTTTCTACGTGAAGTAAAGATAACCAGAAAACTCTATTCGAGAAAAAAGAAGTACGATTGAGCTTGGCACCAACTCTGGATCCACCTTTATTCATAGACTTTTGCTGCTTACAATTCGAAGTGTAGACACGCACATTAATTATTGTAAGACCACATTGATCATAACAAATACAAATATTTTTTTTAGTGAGTACTAATATGACAAACTTTCACATTTATTTGATATATCAACAAATAGTACTCCTGCAAATGATATATTTCTTATTCGTAGAGATTTGATGGCAAGCGAGGTTTGATGGCAACATCAAGTGGAGTAGATTTGATGTTTGTCAGTCCAGCGCTTCCAGTCATATCCACCGGCAAGTTCGATGGGTTTGAAATTTCAAATGCATGTATCAGATTAGCAAGACATAAGGACAACATTCTTAGGGCTAAAGATATGCCAGGGCACCCTCTTCTACCGCTACCGAAGGGGAGGAGCTCAAAGTTCTGACCCCTGACATCAACCTCCTTGTGGGTTGTGAGAAATCTCTCTGGCTTGAACTCTAATGGATCAGACCATACTCTAGAGTCGGTCTGGATCTTCCACATATTCACTATTATAAGGCTGCCTTTCTGAACGTGATAGCCACCTATGGTGCAGTCTTCTATGGCTTCTCTTGCTGTCGTAGGTCCAGGTGGGTATAGCCGTAATACCTCTTTAACAATGGCTTGGAGATATGACAACTTACTGATATCTTCTTCTGTGACTAGTCTTCCCTTTCCCACATGGACTTCCATTTCCTCTTGGGCTTTTCTTAAAGCATGGTGATTGTTCAACAGTAGGGCGAGTGCCCATGTCAGAGAAACCATGGTTGTGTCTGCTCCTCCTACTATCATGGCCTACATAGCATAGTTTTTGTTAAAAATAGGACAGTTGTACGTACATAACAAATCAAAAGGTGCTTAAACACAATTTCACATTCAGGAGAGATTGATATTTCCTTTCAAGGTTCAGTTTTGACTTGTTAATTAACCTAAATCATTGAGATAAATACTTGGAATCAATCCTGCTTGCACAACTATGTGTGTAGGTATGTAACTCATGGTCATGCACTTGTATAAGTTAAGGGCTTGTGATTTGTGCATGAAATATCTTTCATGACTTGAGAAAACTTACCAAACATGTGGCTTTGTTCACAGTATCGTCATCAAAGCCGACAAAGTGATCCGCAGTACTATCAAGGACTGAAAGCATCACATCCATGAAATCTTGCTGCTGATCTTGAGCCTCACCTGAAGCTCTCTTCTTCTTGTGCTCCTCCAACCACTCCGTTACGATTAGGTCCATATCTTTTGCTGTTCTCTTCATGGCCTTCTCGTGCCCACCCAAATCCAACCACCCAAGATAAGGAATCGCATCCCCCACCACGAAAAGCCCCAGAAAGTGAAAGAATTCCCTGAACACCTTTTGACACCGTCGTGCGTGCTCGTCACTTGCAATAGTGGTACTAGAGCAGCGCTTTCCAACTACCTTTCTAAGAATCATGTTGAGAGAAAAGTCCGCAAACCATTGCTTCATCTCCACTAGGATATGCTCGGACCCATCTTTCCTCTTGGTCCAGAGCTTGTACAACTCTTTCAAGGAAGTCTCCATCTCTGAGGCTCGAATATCCTTAAGCAGCTCAATTCGGCGGTTAGAGAGAATCTCCATGGACGTTAACCTGCGGATTTCACGCCAGTATGACCCATAGGGGCTGAGTCCGAAAAGGGCATAGTCATAGCTCAAGTGTTTTGCAGCAACGTTTCTGGGGCGAGAACATAAGGCCACATCGTTGGTGGTGAAACATTCCTTCGCCACCTCCCAACTGCTGATTACCAAAGCCGAACGTACCCCAATGCGTATGGAGAAGGCTGGTCCATATTTTTCTGCTAAGGATCCCAAAGTGATGTGTGGCAGGTGGGGCTGAGATCCGCCTAGCAGGTGCAAGTGACCAATTAGAGGCCATGCACCAGCAGCTTCGGGTGCTCTTTTGGTCTTAGTAGAACGAGACAACCTTTTGATTATGGAGGAAACAAGAAGTATGGAAAATAGTCCAGCTACGATTATATTTATACTTAGATTTTGGAGCTGGAAATCCATTGCAGACATCTCAAGACGAGAAGTATGATCTTTGGTTAGATTTCAAGAAAATCTCCCTCAGTTTTTCAGATTTTCTTCTTGTAAGGATCACTCTATATGTGTTAGGACCGGCCGGTACGCATGTATGAGGTTTCAAAAAATCTTCACAATTTTTTACTATTTATCTATATTTCATTTTTTATAATTTATTTTTTTTATTAAATATTTTTTATATAAATAGTAAATAAAAAGTTTGAAATATTTAAAAAAAATAAATTTAAAAAATATTTTAAAAAAATATTAAAATATTAAAAAAATATGAAATATACAATATAGATAAATAATAAAAAATTGTATAGCAAAAACGTTTCAGCTAGTGTGCCACAAAATTTAATATAGCTTGCCTTGGAGCTTAGGTAATAAACCCCGCCAACAATCTCTCCCACCCAATAATTAATGCATGTAAATTTCATCCGCTATCCCAATCGACAGGTGCCGCCCTCATGAGTCACCGCACACTAGCTAGTCATGTCCCATAATGTAGAGGAGAAGAGGGTTGCATGGTCCAGAGTGGCTTGTCTTATATATCCTTCAAGACTTACTGTTGCGTGTTTGGTTTGAAAAATAAAAAAAAAAGAAAAAAAAAACAGAAAGAAAAAGCACATTCTTAAGAGAGATAAACCAAAGACATGGGAGGAGAGAGAGAGTTATGAATCCAACTAAGATGGAGTTAGGTTTGATGGGTCTCTAACTTAGTTATTATCTTAACTTTAATTGATTTAAGTTGTTTAGTAGTTCATGGGCTTAGTTATTGTTATTTAGAATTAGCCTATGACCTTAGTTAGTTGTTAGCAAGTAGGTCATCATCTTCCATCCAGCATATGCAGAGGAAATAGAGGTCCTTGTTTGGGATTTGAAATCTGAAAAATACTATTAACATTCGTCATTTTCATTTGAAATGAATTTAGGACCTCGAATACCCCGAGGCGTAGCTATTATCATTATCTTTCTATTCTCCTTTTATTATTAATATTACTGTTCTTACCACTGGGTTCATTACAGAGAGAGAGAGAAGACAAAATGAGAGAATAATTAAGCTAGGGTTTCAATTAAAGAAACAAATATATGTTCCAAGTGTAATTGAATTCAAGTTTATACGTACTCGGATAATGTATGCATTTCAAGTTGATCAATAAATAATCCATATTTTAATCGTACATATATCATGTCTTTACATTATGTACTTAGCATCTTCTTGAAGTTTTATGCTAATTGTGTTCGTGCAGTAAATTATCTTTATTATGCTTCATCTTGGCCGCACGTGAGCATGTAGCGCCCCGTATCCAGATGGGTTGGAGAATTACTACCTTTCACTTATAAACCTGTCTCTCAAAGCATCTAACATCTCCAAATATTTCATAAACGCTACACAATCTCATATTTTCCAAACAGACATAATATAAACTCCACAAAGTCATCGTTACAAAATCACATAAACCAAGGGGTCCACAATATCCCAGTAGTCTTAACATAAATAAAGTAAAAAAATTTCCAGTCCTACTAACCAAATACATAAATATCTAAATGATATCAGAATTCTTTTTTTTTAAAGTAGTACTCTAAACTCAAATTACAAGTTAAACTACTCATCTATTGGAAGTTTTCCCGCACACAAATTTCTTTACAACGGACATTGTCTTAACTTCTAGAAATTCTCTACTGACAAAACTGGTTTGTCAGAGAGTATCACTTTTTGTAAAAAACAGAGTTAACCATCCCCACCTCCAAAGGAGGAAAGTGTATCCAACCCCCATCTTCCAAAGGAGAAGAGGGACAAATGACCACCCCCATCCTCCAAAGGAGGAGAAGGACTAAACTACCTCCATCCTCGATAGGAGGAGAGGGTTTTCCTACGATGGACAAAAGTCCAATAGCCTATTTCTTTTATTTCTTACACTTGAATACACTTCAAAAAATGAAAAAATGAAGTTGGAGGTTCTCTCTATAGTTAAGAACGTCTTCGGTAGATTATACTGTGATGTAGCCAATGGATGCCATTATCTATATATATATATAGATTACTATATACTATATTGATTAGTATACTTACTATAGTATTCCTATAGAACCTAATAACATCAACCAAGAAGATTATAGTATAATACATATAGAAAAAAATTTACAACATTGGACAACTCCTAATGTTCCAAAAAATAATGCTACTTCATATTCCTACTTCATAATCCAATTTAATTTTGTTTTGAGGAAGAAAAGAAGAAGTGGTGAACAATGCTTTAATGAAGGTAGATAATCATTTTGTGAAGCAAAAATTTGAAGACATTCTTGGAGAAGGAGAGGAAGAAGAAGAGGTTCAGGTCCATAATGATCCCACCATAGTAAAAATCGTCGCAGGAGTGTCCTGATCTCTTGTAATTTGTCGAAATGGAGGAACCAAGAATGGCGCAATTTTTTATTTTGTTTTAAAAACATTTTTGTCCATACCTGTTGATATTCGTAATAATAATAATATAGCGGATCATAAGGATGAGAAAATTTTCTTGTTGAATATGGATTTTTTTCCCCTTTGTTTCAAGGTGAAAACTTGTTTAATTGAGACTTTATGAAATGCAATAATTGGAGATACAGGTGGAGAATGTTGAGTTTGAAGAGAATAAGGGATCTCAAAGAGAATAACTGAATCCATGTCTACTAAAATAAATTCATAAAAATGTTGGTATTTCTTAGTGGGATGAAGTGTCAGTCTAGCAAAATAAAAGCATCAAGTAATTTTTGGGGATTAGTCAGGTGCTGGATTTCAGACTCAATAGGGAAGACTGGATGCCAATGAGTTTTAATGATAATAGGAGATGTAGAAGGCTGAGATAATAGTGGATGATTAATAATTTGAGAATGGGAAGAACAATGAGAAACAACTTTGGAGTATGTTGATAATTTCAAAGAAGCTAATAGTAAGAATGGATGGTAAGATAGCCTAATATTTTGTGGTAATGTCTCCAGAACTGTGTATGGTTTTAGAGTTGCAGGAGTACAAGGCGAAGGATAGGAAGGAGATGGCTGCCTTGCATAAGAGATTTGAGTTTTATTCTTGACTTTGAGGATGACATGATTTTTCCTGTAAGAATTTTCGAGATAGAAAATTAGGAAGAGAATTAGATTTTCCCTTAAATATGTTTAATATCAAAATAAAAAATACTTAATATAACTTGCCAACTAACAAATATTTGTTTAGCAACTAGATTTTTCACATCTTTAATCAAAACTTCCTTGGTTGATTTGCAATCTATTTTAAGTAAAAACTTTTGATTTAACAAATTATCTTGAAATTTAGAGATACATAATACAATAGCTAAAATTTTTTTAATAGTACTATAATTCTTTTGGGCAGGATTCCAACATCCTGAATGGAACCGAACAATTTGTTTAGATTCAGTTGATAATTTCTGCTTCATAATTCCTCTATAACAAATATCAGAGGCATCTGTTTCAACAATTTTAAAAGTATGAAGTGATGGGAGTCGTAAGCATGGTAATTTCTTAACGTGGGGCTTAATTTGTTTTTATAATATTTGTATGTGTTTTTGTCTATGAAGGTGGATTCTTTTTTAATCTTTTGAATAACAGTTTACATAATGGCCTAAGAGATTGATAAAAATCTGCAACATAATTAAGACTTCCCAAAATTTTTTGTAATTGTTGCTTATCTTTTATTTCATCAGAAAATTTAGTAACAAATTCTATTACTCTACTAATTGGTGTAATAGTTCATTGATAAATATCATGTCCAATGAACCTAATTTTATTTTGAAATAATTTTATTTTTTGTAATGAAACAACTAATCCATTTTGTTTAATATTTTGCCTTTATAATGCTACTGCATTTTCAAAATTGACATGAAGAGTGGATTTTGGCAAATCCAAATTGCGGGAAAAGACTGGTATACAACAGCGTTCACAGTCCCATTTGGACATTATAAATGGAATGTTATGCCATTCAGATTAAAAAATGTTCATAGTGAATTCCAAAATTATATTATGAATGAAATATTTACTCATTTCACTCACTTTTCAATAGTTTATATAGATGACACATTAATATTTTTCTCATCTATTGAATAACACTAGGAACATTTAAATGCTTTGTTCAAGTTATTAAACAAAATAAATTAGTTGTTTCATTACCAAAAATAAAATTATTTCAAAATAAAATTAGGTTCCTTGGACATGATATTAATCAAGGAACTATTATACCAACTAGTAGAGTAATGGAATTTGCTAATAAATTTCTTGATAGAATAAAAAATAAGCAACAATTATATAGATTTTTGGGAAGTCTTAATTATATGTAGATTTTTATCAATCTCTCAAGCCATTATGTAAACCGTTATTCAAAAGATTAAAAGAGAATCCACCTCCATGGACAGAAACGCATACAAATATTATAAAACTAATTAAGTCTCACGTTAAGAAATTATCATGCTTAGGACTCCCATCACCTCATATTTTTAAAATTGTTGAAATAGATACCTCTGATCTTGGTTATAGAGGAATTATGTAGCAAAAATTATCAACTGAATCTGAACAGATTGTTCGGTTTCATTCAGGATGTTGGAATCCTACCCAAAAGAATTATATTACTATTAAAAAAGAAATTTTAGCTATTGTATTATTTATATCTAACTTTCAAGATAATTTGTTAAATCAAAAGTTTTTACTTAGAATAGATTGCAAATCAATCAAGAAAGTTTTGATTAAAGATGTGAAAAACCTGACTGCTAAACAAACATTTTCTAGATGGCAAGTTATATTAAGTATTTTATTTTGATATTGAACATATTAAAGGAGAATATAATTCTCTTCCTGATTTTCTATTCCGAAAATTCTTACAGGAAAAATCATGTCATCCTCATAGTCAAGAATAAAGCCCAAATCTTCTTATGCTAGGCCACCATCTCCTCCCTATCTTTTCCCTTGTCCTTCTGCAACTCCAAATCATACACAGTTCTAGGGACATTACCACAAAAATATTAAGTCATCTTACAATCCATTCCCACCATTAGCTTCTTCGAAATTATCAACATAGTCCAAAGTTGTTTCTCATTCTTCTTCCCATTCTCAAATTATTAATCTTCTACTATTATGTCAGCCTTCTATATCCTGTAGTATCATTAAAAGTCATTGGCATCCAGTCATCCCCATTGAGTCTTAAATCCAGCACTTGATTGATTCCCAAAAATTACTTGATGCTTTTCTTTTGCCAGACTGGCACTTCGTCCTACAAAATATTAAGAAATCCCAGCATTTTTATGAATTCATTTTAGTAAATACGAATTCAATTATTCTCTCTGAGATCTCTTGTTTTCTTCAAACTCAACATTCTCCACCTGCATCTCCAATTATTGCATTTCATAAAATCTCCATTAGCCAAGTACTCACCATGGAAAAATGGGGAAAAAATCCCTATTTAACAAGGAAATTTTTTTATCCTTATGATCTGTCATATTATGATTATTACGATTATCAACAGGTATGGACAAAATTTTTTTTAAAACAAAACAAAAATTTGCATTCTTATTTCCTCCATTCCGACAAATTACAAGAGATTAGGACACTCCTGCAATGGTTTTTACTATGGTGGGATCATTATGGACCTGAACCACTTCTTTTTCTTCTTCCTCTCCAAGAAAGTCTTCATATTTTTGTTTCACAAAATGATTATCTACCTTCATTAAAGTATTGTTCATTGCTTCTTTTTTTCTTCCTCAAAACAAAATTAAATTGGATTATAAAGGGGGAATATGTCATCAAACCTCATCCCTCTCTAGAAAACATTATGTTTTTGGCCCATCAAGTCTTTATCAAGTAGTGGAAAAAATACAATTATGATCATATTTTAAAAATGTTTTCAAAAATTACCAAAGCTCCTAAGTTCTCGTCCAGTGAAGTAGATTTCAGGCCCAATTAGCATCCATTACGAGCAAAAAGGACTTGTAAAAATTAGTTGAAATAATGTCACAAGTATCAGACAGTGATGACGAAGAAGATGCATAACATCTAGTCAGATTATCTCCATTACAACAACCTGCATTATCACCAGCTCAATAGGCCTTTCCTTCTCAATGGACCTCTCCTTCTCAAGGCAACTCATCTTACCATCCAGTAAAACTGATAGATTCTCAAGATCCATTTGATCTAAAATTTGAAGAATATGACCCTCAGATTATGTGATCTCTGACCCTCAGATTATATGATCCCAGAAAATTATTGTTTTTTCAATTATTCAGCATATCAAGCGAAAGCTATCAGAAGCATTATCTCTTCAAAGTTACTAATACTCGCATCCTACTACGTGAGTTCTTACGTCATTTCTTTTAATTTAATTTCTTAAGTCAAATATTTTTGAGATAAAGATTTTTATGATTTTAATATCTTATTATTTTATTTTAAGATATGTGTGCTTTTTTTTTTAATGTGGGTCATTAAAATAATTTAAGGAAATATTTTCAGATCTTAAAATATATTTTCTAAAGCCCTTACCTTTTTATTTAATTGAAGAGTGGCCCAAATATTATCCACCATAGGATAAACATATTTTTTTTATAGACTAATCCACACCATCCATTTCTTTTGTGACGCCCCGACTCCCATGTACAAAAAGTCTCGAAAATCGTGACATCAGGATGATGACAACACAGGTCACACATCCCAACGATACGTGCTCAAGTGTGTGCAACGTGCCACCAGAGCACCAAAGAGTCGCAGCGGATAGTAATAATTAAGTCGCTAAGTACCAGAATTTTTATATACAAAATAACCAAAATCCAAGTATACTTAAAGTTATACAGTCATCCAAGAAAATATATTAAAACCGAATACATACGCATGGGAAACAAATCCCATAACCAAAATAGCAGCAACCACATGCCACTTAACCACGGAGCCGATCTCTAAGGCTCGTCGTCTTCGTCCTCATTTGCAGCAAAATCTACAGTACCATAAAATGGTACCGCAGGTAAGTAATAATCTAAACGATCTCTAAGATCAAAATATATTTAATGCAACCAACATGCATGCATATGATGATATATGCACCAAACCCAAAAATATCATTTTTCCCAAAAACGATTTACACGAAAATATTTATTGGATACTGTAGGCAGGAATCACAGGCGGGACTCTACCACCATCCCTGCTTACCACCATCCCTACCGTGTGTACCGTAGGCGGGAATCGCAGGCGGGACAATACCACCATCCCTGCTTACCACCATCCCTACGCGTACACCGTAGGCGGGAATCGCAGGCGGGACTATACCACCGTCCCTGCTTACCACCATCCCTACAGTTCCTTTCCACACAACACAAAAAAAACCCAATAGAGCACTGTAGGCGGGAATCACAGGGGGGACAACACCACCATCCTTGCTTACCACCATCCCTACAGTCTCCTTTCCCTTTTTCCCACAAATGAAAATCCAGTTTTTAATAAACACAATTATGATTATGCGTGCACATGCAATGCACTAATCCAACAATAAATTCTACCAATCAATCTAGCAGTAAATTCCAACAACCAAACCAGATCACAACACAACCAATCACAGACATAATAAACCAGTCAGTGCAAAAATATATTAAAACCTTAAAGATGTTCGGGAAAATACTTACAGCGCTTTAATATATTTTTCGGAGGATCACGAGAGAGCTAGAAGCGCCAAAACAGCAACACCACAGTGTAAAAACACTGTGGCCAAAAACACAGTGAAATCCAAATTCACACGGGGCCAAACGAAGACTTGGGAACGGTAGGGTAGGGCCTATGGAAGGTGGGGAAACTAATGGTGTCGAAGGTTGGCCGTGGGTGGCAGCCGAAAGGGCGGTAGAAGGCCGGATAGTCAAAAACGGAGATGAGCTCTGCTGGGCTTCACCGGCGACGGATCGGGGCCGAAACTGGGTGGGTTAGGACGGCAAGGTGCCGGTGAAGAAGTGGTGAAGAAATGGTGGCTGGAGGTGGAGCGACGGCGGCGGAATGGGTGAAGGAGTGCTGCGGCTTCGCACGGCTCTCGGAGGCAAACGACGGCAAGGGGTGGCCTGAAAATTGGTGGGCTAGGTCGCCGGCGGCTTGGGAGTCCGGTGGCAACGGCGGTGCCAGCCACGGACGGCCGACGGCGGCGCTGGGGCTAAGAAACCGAAACACGGGGATGAGAGGAGAGAGAGAGAGAGGGGTCGGGCTGTGCGGGCTGGGGGAGAGAGAAACCGGAGAGAAAAAGAAGAAAAGGAAAAAAAAAGGGAAAAAGAAAAAGAGGAGGAAGAAAAAAGAGATCCAGCCTTTTCAACTTGGGTTTCGAAAGTGATCCAACGAAAAAGGTTTTAAAGCCAATAGATAATTAAAATAATTCAAACTCAATGAAATGCTCGATTAAAATAATAAAAATATTAAAATCTCAAAAACAAGCGAATATAAATTAAAGATCAATTTAAAATGTAAAACAATAAATAATATTAAGGAAATCCATTAAAATGATTTTCACAACTTAAAATATTATAAAATAATATTTCAAAACTCCTTAAATTTTTAAAATAAGAGAATGAATTTTTAAAATAAATTAAAATAATCATTCTTTAAAAAGCACTAAAATACGGGGTGTTACATCTTTAGCTTCCAAGAGAAGCTTTGAACCACTTTATCCCCATTGTTGACCGACCTCCCTTATGCCATTTGGACTCCTCTATTCTTCTTCTCCTATACGATGACTTCAAGATTCTTGGATAAGCCAAGGGGAAGAGCTTCTACAAGCCACAACCGCAGCCCACTCATCCACACAAAGACCCTCTCGGTTTCTCCTGCATCGAGTACCTCTCCTCTTCCCTTCAAACCGATTCTCTATCTCCTCTTAAATTTACAGTTCAGCTAAAGTGCCTTCAAGGAGGACAAAATTTGCTGGGTTGGCCCTTCGGTTTTCCTTCTCCTCTTCCGTTCGTGGCTTGCTAAACCAGGTAGTGCCTTGCTCTTCAAATTCTTCTTGTGATTATGGGACTGCCGAGTGAGTTATGCCATGTATTGGGAGTTCAGATTTCCTATGCTGGCCTATTGTTGTGTGGTGATTTTTTGAGTTTATTTCCTCATTTGTTCCTCCTAATTTATGCTCTAGTTAGTTGATAATCAAATGGAAGGAACCATGCTCTTTTTTTTGGGTTATAGCTATACATATGCTCTGTTTTGGTGAGTTCCAACCGTGGGTATGTTCTATTGGTTTCAGCCGAGTGTGTGTTTTCTTGGTTCCAGCAGTGTTTATATCTTGTTGATTTCAACCATGTGTTATATCATGTTGGTTCCAACCGAATGTGATCTTATGCTACCTTGTTGAGTTTCTTCTTGTGGCTTATTAAGCCTAAGTCATGTTTCAATCATGTTAAAACCTCATCTTTAAGTGTTATGTTTTGCCTTGGTTCCAGCCGTGTGTTTTGCAAAGCACCTTGGGGTAGTGTTTCCATATATTTTATCAAGTCAAGCCATGATTTAATTTTGTTAAAGCCATGTCTTTATGTGTTACATTGATGGAGATAAAGTTACAATTTTAAAAATATCTTTCCTTTGAATCTATGGCCTAAGTAAGCCACTAAGAGTTTTAATCCCAAACTAGTAGGCTTACCTTGGAAACTTTAAGTTTTCCAAGTGCTATATCTATTATTTATGATCTGTTTTTAGAAAAATAAAAGATGTTTTCTTAAGCCTTTTACAACCTTAATATGGTTCAGTTATGTGTTTGAAGTTTGGGTTAAGTGAGGGATGTTTAAGAGCATGAAAGTAGTAAGACTATTGGCTGCCCAAGTGTTGCAGAATTTTTCTGCTATGCTTATTGTTTTGGGCCATAAATCAGCCCATTTCATTCCCTTGCTCAATTCCACTTTTTGTTCAACCAAAGATACATTTTAGTATAAAAAACTATTGAAAAAGAAGTGATAAAAAAATCAACCCTGTGTAGACATTGGCTCTTTGTTGGATTACCTTCCAAAAATGATATTTCAAAGCTGTCAAATGCCTTTCTTGGTGAAAATTTTCAGATTTGAAGCAAACGTCTTGTTCTTCCCTTTTTAAATAATTCCTACCATTTATGCATTTTAATCTATGATTTTTCCATCTATCCTTCATGTAGAAAACATTGGCCTTTAGAAGAGGTAGCTAGTATGCTATTTATTTTCATAAGTTTCTTTAAAATGTTTGGAATAAAGATTTTAACGTTTTGGCTTGGTGCCACGCTTGGTAGGTAGACGAACGGGTTAAGTAAACGTTTAATTCCAAGTTTGAATTTAAGTGAGCGTGTGAGCGTATCGATTAGTAAGGTTCAAAGTAAGGTAGATGTTAATATGTCTATCTCATTTTATTGAATAGGAGTCTATTTTCAAGATCAAAGGAATTTGCTAGTAAAGCTCACAAGTAAGTAGCTATGACCATGCTTCTTACACCATGCTTTTCTTATGAAAGAATATATCTCTCATGGTAAATGTTTCTCTAATGGAAAGAGTAAATAAATATAGTATGTACAAGCCCTTCCTTGATAGCCCCTGTTAAGTATCCTATTGATTATAATTGCGTGTACATGTATTAGGTAATGCATGCATGTAGGTTCTAAGTCATAAGATTTCCATGCATGTTCTCTTAAGAAACTTATGATTATTCCTATATATAGTATAGCATGAAAAATGCATCTTGCTCATGAAAATACATATGCATTGAACTAAGAAAGATGATGAAAATGTTTAAATGTAAAGGAAAGAAAAGGAAGGGAACGTCTCATATTTTATGCTTCAAGTGATGCTTTAAGTGAGTTTTAAAATGTCCCTAACAAATGATGCTTTAAATGTCCCTGAGAACTATCGTTTTAAAGGATGCCATGAGCTGGCATTTTAAAGGAAGTATTTTAAAGGAAGTCTTAAAAAGTGATGTTTAAGCCTATGCATTTTAAGCTCGTGCTTTTAAATTGAGTGATGTTTAAGCTTGTGTTTTAATGGTATTTAAACTTGTGCTTTAAATGATGTTTAAGTTTACGTTTTAAACGATGTTTAAGCTCACACTTTTAAACGATGTTAAGCTCATACTTTTAAATAATGAATAAGCTTCTGCTTTTTTTTAAAATGATGCTAAGCTTATATTTTTAAATGGCCTTAAGTTCATGCTTTTCAATGAGAACTGATGTTTTAAAAGATGTCTTGAAAGATGATGTTTAAACTCATGCCTCTCTCAATGATGTTTAAGTTCATAATTTTAAATGATGTTTATTTCCTATGAATGAATTGTTAAATGAAAAAGACCGAAATCGAATGAAAAGATGAAAGAACTGAAAGGAAACGAAACTTTCAACGAATGAAAATGCGTAACGGCCACATGAAAGAAAAGAGGTACCCAATGAATAAATGGGCATATTGCAATGCCAGGTCGTAGTATCTAGTAGTGCACCCAGTACTGCACTCTAACGAAATGGGATTCCAACCCGTGGCCACGGGCGAATCCATAGGTTTAAAAGACCGCTAACCCTAGCAAGTGGGGCGTAACAGTGTGCAATGGCCTATGAAAGAGAAAAGATGTAATGCATGAAAAGCATGTTATGCATGAAAAGATGTAAAGCATGAAAAGCATGAAAAGAACGTTTATGCATGAAAGATAAAAAGTATGAAAGAATGTTTATGCATGAAAGCCTAATTATTTCTAAGAATGTTTTTTTTTTTTTTTTTTTTATGGAATGAAATGCAAATGTTTATGTATGCATGTTTTCAAAAGGAAAAAGAATAGATGCCTAGTATGTTCACTTCATGGTGTACTACTTACTGAGTATTAGACTCACTTTTGTTTTAAATATTTTAAATGTCCAAGAAATGATGGAAAGGCTAGGGATCAAGGCATCACTGCACAGAGAGAGGCAGACGCTTAGTGTCTTCCCTGTTGATGAGGAGGAAGAAAGAATGAAAAGAAAGTATGCAAAGAATAGGTATGTTCGTAGCGATTCCGCCCTTCGCAAGGCGAGGTCGTTACAAGTAAAGACAGAGAACTTTTTCTACACTGTTCAGGATTATTCATCAGATTATTGTCCAAAGAAAAGACAAATGACTTTGTATACATTATTCACCTTTAATTATTATTAGTTGACGTAGGAAGATAGGCATGTATTATTGGAAGTATTGTTCTGGTGTCTATATAAAGAATCTTGTAAACAAGTGAAAGCATTCAAAAACTTTCATCTGAAACCTCCTCTTCTCTTGTCTAAACTTTCCCTTCTCTAGTCCTCCTCACTTTCTAAAATCTCTCTTGTAAACCTTCCAACCTTTCTTCATATCTTCTACTTCCAACCTTTCTGAGAATTAATCTCTTTGTAAGTATTATGTCTTTAATGAAGTTGATTTTATCATATATTTTTTCTATCTTTTATATTTATTCATGCATATGGTTGGTTATACCGCCTGTATTACTTGCACTCATACATATGGCTGGTTATACCGCCTTTTCTTTCTATTATTAATCTATTAATATTAATTACCTTATATATTCCATATATATCTATGGTTATATATACTATATACATTACTATACTATATAATTATATAATTTCTAATTTATTGTAGTATCGAACATTAATATATAAACCATGTTTGAACATTAAATAAATGTTCGAATGCCTTTAGAATTATGTTGCAACATTATAATGAACGCTCAAATGTTAATAAAAAAATTGGTGGGAACTTTCCCGCATTGATTCTATGCCATATACGGGAAACTTAATTTAAACTACATTCGCATCTCAACAAAATTATGTACAAAAGTTATTTTTTACGTTTGAACGTGAAATAATGATGTTTGAACATTTTAAAAAAAATTGGCAGGACCTTTCCTACATTGATTCTATGACCTATATGGGGAACCTAATTTTATATACATTCGCATGTCAACAAACTTATGTTCGAATGTTATTTTGGTACGTTTGAACGTGGAACAATTAGGTTTGAACGTTTTTTAAAAAATTGGCGGGACCTTTCCCACTTTAGTTCTGTGGCGTATACGGGGACCTAATTTCATATACTTTTGCATGTCAACAATGTTACGTTCGAACATGAAATAATGAAGCTCGAACATTCTTAAAAAAATTGGCGGGACCTTTCCCTCTTTAGTTCTATGGCATATACGGGGAACCTAATTTCATCTACGTTCGCATGTCAACAATATTTCGTTCTAACGTTATGGTATGTAAATAGACTTGGCAGGACACTTAGCGGGATTGGAAAATTTTTCAAAACATTTGAACGTTTACTAGAAACGTTCGAAAGTTAAGGCACTTTGGTGCCATGACTTTGCATTTAAAAAGTTGCTACAAAAGGACCCTATACTAAATAGAACGTCGTCATTCTATTTAGTTTAACCTATTGCAACAATAAAAGTTGCCGCAATAAGTTAAAAATTTTGAAAAAAATATTATAACACCCCAGAAAAGTTTAGGATGTGTTTACGAAATGGAGAATTTTGTTTATTTCCCATTCATGCTTGTGAGTGAGAGAGTGAGAGAGAGAGAGAGAGAGAGATTGATCGAGAGAGAGTGGCATGAGGGAGAGATTGAGACCAAGATAGAGAGAGAGAGAGAGAGAGAGAGAGAGAGCACGGTTGTTTTGGAAGGTTTTGCATTGAAGGTACTTGTTTTGTTTATATTGTGTTTATTATTGTGTATGTTGTGTTTATTTTGATTTTTTTATTTTTAAGGAATATTTATTGTGATTGTTTATTTATTATGTTTATTTTGAACTAATTAATATTGTGTTTATTTTGAAGGAATATTTGTTGGAGCTTGTTGAAGGTTGCAAGATAAAAAGTTTGTGATTTTAGCTAGGTATATTTCTAAACTTGATTGTGTGATTATATTTTGATTATATTGTGATTTTTGTGTTTATTTTGCGATTTGTGAGATTATATTGTGATTATTTTGTAATTTTTGTGAATTGTGGCATTATATTGTGATTTGTGGAATTATATTGTGTTTATTTTGTGATTTATTTTATCATTATATTGTGATTGGTGAGATTATATTGTGATTATGTTGTGATTTATTAGATTATATTGTGATTTGTGGGATTATATTGTGTCTATACTAAGATTAAACCCACATACTAAGCTTACTAAACGATGAGCAAAACATACTAAACTTAGGACAAAGCAATAATATAAAGCATAACTTACATATCTAATTTAAATCTTCTTCTTAAATTGATAAATAACTATATCAAATTTAATTAATGGTAATCTTAAAATGCCAAGAAATTAAAACAAAAACCAATAAAACAAATAACTAACTCCACATACTATACTTGGAACAAAATATACTGAACTTCTTCGGAATCCTCAGTTAAGACCCAACAATGGGTTCTTTACTGAGGGTTTTGAAGAAGTTTAGTATATTCATTATTTAGATTTATATCCTCATTTATTTGGAATCAAATATACATTAAACACACCTTACATATCTAATTTAAATCTACATCTTTGATTGATAAATAACTATATCTAATTTAATTAATGGTTATAGCTGTATGTTTTATGTTATAGCTTGTGTGTGTGACATTGCATGTACAGTTTAGACCCATTTGGGACTTAGTGTACACTTGAGGTGTTCACTACTTCTTGACTTGTCCAATGTAGACAGTTTGAGATTATATTATCCAATGTCCCATGAACAAGGTGCTTTTGTGCCGGAGCGTAGTATTTTTGAAAACATCACCCTTACTCAAGAGATGGTGCATTCCCTTCATAGAAAGACTTTGGGTGGGAATGTCATGCTCAAAATTGATATGGCTAAGGCTTATGATCGGGTGGAGTGGAGTTTTCTTTTGGATGTTCTTAAATCGTTTGGCTTCTCTCATATGTTTTGTAAGTTGATTGGTGAATGCATAAGGTCTCCTTGGTTTTAGGTGATGATGAATGGAACCTTTAAAGATTTTTTTCAATCTACTTGGGGGTTGAGACAAAGGGATCCTTTATCTCCATACCTCTTTATTATCATGGAGGAGATGTTAACTAGATTACTTCGGAAAAATTTTGATAATGGCCGGATTGGGAGATTTTATCATCTTGTGGGGGCTCCTTTAGTTTCCCATTTGTTGTATGCTGATGACCTGCTAATTTTCTCTAATGGGGGGAAAAAATCCATTAAGTGACTTGTTGAGATTTTGGCTCTTTATGAAAGTTGGTCTGGTCAAAAGATAAGTCAGGATAAATCGGTGATTTTTCCTTCTAAGTTTATAAATTTGTCTCAGAAACATGATTTGTTGAGGGTGACAGGTTTTAAGGAAGGTCAATTTCCTGTGACCTATTTGGGTGCTCCGCTTGTTATAGAATGTCTTACTTCTCGTATCATTGAGCCACTAGTGGAGAAAATACGGGAAAAAAGTTGCTGCTGGAAATTCCTGTTACTTTCTCAAGGTGCTCGATTAATGCTTTTGAGACATGTGCTGTCTAGTACGCCTATTCATATTCTTTCGGTGATCAATGTTCCGAAGGGGACACTCGAATGGATAAATTCTATTTTATCTATTTTTTTTTTTTTTTTGGGGCGAGGTGGAAGGAAAAAGGAAATTACATTGGAGATCATGGGCTAAAATTTGCAAACCTACTAAGGAAGGCGGTCTGGGGTTGAGAGATCTTCATGAGGTTCAGAAGTTGCTGCATATGAAGCTTACTTATTGTTTATTAACATCCGAAGGGTTGTGGACGGAATTTTTCCATGCTAAATATCTAAGGGATGGTCATCCATTATCTTGTGTTCCTAGAGCTATAGATTCGAGAATGTGGAAGTCTCTTATGAAGCTCGTCCTGGATGTTATTGACAACGTCCAGATTCTGCTGCGTAATGGGAATTCTTTTTTTTTGGTTTGATAGATGGTTAGCTTCGGGACCTTTAGCAACTAGAATCCAAGATATTGGTAATACGGGTTTGCGTATTAGAGACTGTTGGAGGGATCAGGCCTGGGATGTTGACTTGTTGAATGATCTAGTGGGGAAGACTATCACAGACGAAATTTTGCATACAAAAATTCCTGGACGCACTGGGTTGGACATTTGTGTGTGGAAACCAACTTCGGTTGGTCTTTTACTACTGCTACTACATGGGAGGTAATTTGGGAAAAAGGAACTCAAATGCAGTGGCACGAGTGGCTTTGGAAAAAATGGTTACCTCAAAAAGTTTCCATCTGCATCTGGAGAGCCTGGTTTAAATGTTTGGCAACAGATGGAAACATTCAACACAAAGGGATTTCTCTTGCGTCGGCATGTGATTGCTGTTTACTGCGTGCTAGGGAAAGCATCGACCATGATCTTGTCACAAGTCAGATGGCCGCACGGGTTTGGGAGTTTGCGAGCAGCCTTCTGAAGGTGCCCTGCTTGATGTTTAGTACGTGGAAAGCGAGACTTTCGGCTTGGATGGTTTGTGTTAATAAGTCTTCTTTTGTGGGTAATCTGATTGGCCTGATTCCGTTTATTATTACTTGGTGTTTATGGACTAGAAGATGAAAGGTACGTATGGAGGGGCTGGACATAAGTGCGCTGCAAGTGTGGTCCTCTGCTAAAGTGTGGCTCAAAAAGTTGGCGACTGAGCTGACAGTGCAACAGAAGCTCAGTAAATAGGATCTTGAGGTGCTCAATGCTTTAAATTTGGAGATGCTGAAAATTATTAACCGGAAATGTAGCCTCGTTAAATGGTCTAAGCCTCCGTCGGGATGGCTTAAGCTCAATTGCGATGGGAGTTGTCAAAATAATCCAGGGTCTTTGGGAGGTGGGGGCATCTTGCGGGATATGGATGGTAATTTAAAAGCAGCTTTCTCGGCTCATTTTGGTCTTGGTACAAATAACAAAGCTGAGTTGAGAGCTATTTTGGAAGGGATTCGGCTTTGTAAAAGCCTTTCTTTTTCTAAGATTATTATTGAAAGTGATTCTACGTTGATTGTGGATTGGCTTAGGTCAGGGAAATGCACTCTTTGGTATTTATGGGATTATTGGGAGGAGCTTAGTCAGGAATTGCAAGGTATGGACATTCGTTTTGCTCATCAATTTCATGAAGGGAATCAAGCGGCTGATTTTCTAGCTAAAAAAGGGGAGCTAGGCGGTAATGTAGTTTATGAAGATTTTCGTCAGTTGCCAAGGTTCGTTAAGGGTGTTATTCGGATCGATAAGGCTGGGTTGCCTGCTATTCGTACCTAAGGTCTTTGTCTTTAGGCATGTTTAGTTTATTTTCTATTTATTAGGCTTGTTTAGTTTATTTCCTTTTGGCTTGTGTAGTTCTGTTTTGCTAGGCATGTTTTCTTTTAATTAGGATTGTTTAGTTTTCCTTAGGCTTGTTTAGTGCTGTTTTGTTTTCTGGGTTTGTTCTTCTTGTGTTGGTTGGTTTGTGTTTGGGAGGTTTTTGTAACTCTCAGATGCTAGTTTTGTAATCACGATATTCCTCCGCCATAAGTGAGGGCTGATTAATAAACTTAGGACTGGGCCGCTATGAGGGTGGCTACCAGCTCTTTCAAAAAAAAAAAAAAATGTTAGGGATGGAAATTTCAGTGTCTTCTTCATTTGTTCTTTGAGTATATTGTTCGCATGGTGACAATCCCTTTCTATGACCATGTATATTTGGAGAACTATGGGGAGGTGCTGCCGAAATTTCTACTGATATGGAGAGTACAAGGGTGACAAAACTTGTGCAGTACGAATGATATAATCTTGAATGAAATAGGACCAAGTAACTTTATCTAAAGAACACAGGAAATTGAATTGGAGCATGTGAAATTATTTGTCATTACTAATCCAAATGTTTTTTTAGAAATGAACAAAAGTTAGATGCGTCTTGGCGATAGCCTTGGAAAAGACTACGTTTTGTATGCACGTGGAATGAAAAACTTTATGGATTTTGCTCGAGTTTCTACTGATAGTTGAGGTTACATATAGTGTCCATGTCAAAGGTGCAGAAATCTATGCGCTATAGGACTGGATGAAGTAGAAAGTCATATATTTGTAAATGGTATGGATTTGAGATATACTCGATGGGTATTGCTAACCATATGAACAATCTGTCGATATTTCATTCGGTGATGGTATTGAAATGAGGCACCTGGATGACGACAATGAGCGGGATGAGATGGATGAGATATTGGGTGACATTGGAACTGAGATGTTTATGGAAGACATTGACAATGATGCCTCAAGTGGCCAAGAGACTAAGTCAGGGAATTTCTCTAGAATGTTAGAAGAAGCCAAGTGTGAGCTTTATCCTGGCTGTACAAAACACAGCAAAATGTCATTTATTGTGCAGCTATTGCATATTAAGTTGTTTTGTGGGATATCGACAAAAGCAATCAACATGGTATTGGATTTATTTAATTAGGTGCTTCCTAAAGGTTCGACATTGTCAAAGAATTTTTATGAAGTGAAACAATTGAGAAAGGGGTAAGGATTTGAGTACAAGTCGATAAATGCAAGTAGGAATAATTGGTGTTGTTTTGGAAGTAGAATGAAGAAAAACAAGCTTGTCCTGTATGTGGAGAGTCGAGATGGAACTGTAAGAAAAATGTTCCGGTGAAAATTTTTCGTTATTTTCTACCCAAACCAAGATTGCAAAGACTATATATGTGTAACAAATCAGCGCAAGATATGAGGGAGCATGAGGAGAAATGAGTTAAGGATGACAAATATATAAGGCACCTAATTGACTCTTTTGAATGGCAATGTTTTAGTAATAAATACTCTAATTTTGGCAGGGAAGCTCGTAACATGCATCTAGGACTGACAATGGATGGATTCAATCCATTTGATAATATGAGTACAAGTTACAGCACGTGACCTGTAGTGTTGATTCTATATAATCTTCTACCATAGAAGTGCATGAAAGCGCCAAACTTTTTGTTAACTTTGCTTATCCCCAGCCCAAGATCACCTGGGAATGATATTGACCTATTCATATAGCCATTAATTGAAGAGTTGAAATATCTATGGGAAAATGGCGTCCGTACTTTCAATGCATACAAGTCAACATCTTTTCAGATGCATGTTGCAGTATTTTGAGCGATAAATGATTTTCCAGTATATGACAATCTTTCGGGTTAGAATACTAAATGAAAGTTGGCATGTCCCACGTGTAAAAATGAAACTGTAAGTGAGTGCCTAAAATATTCACATAAGATGTGGTTCATGGGCCATCGACAATATTTGTCAACTAATCATGAACGAAGAAGGGAAGGCGCTAAATTTGATTGAAGAGTGGATAACAAAATTACACCAAAGGAGTTGTCTAGGGATAAGATAGTGGAACAGTTAATGGAACTTGGAGCGAACAATTTTGGCAAAGGTTGGGGAAAGAACAAGAGAAAATGCACAAAAAATTGAATTGGACAAAGCACAGTATTTTTTTTTTATTTGCCATATTGGTCGTCATACATGTTGCGCATAGTTTAGATGTAATGCATATAGAGAAGAATATTCGAGATAATATACCATGGACATTTATGACTATTAACAAAAAGACAAAGGACATGATTAAGACGAAGAAAGATCTTGAGAGAATGAAAATTATGTTATGAGAATTAA
>QEOT01001161.1:21584-66079 GCA_003123785.1 Pterocarya stenoptera
A
The DNA here is from genome assembly GCA_003123785.1 of Pterocarya stenoptera. NCBI lineage: Eukaryota > Viridiplantae > Streptophyta > Magnoliopsida > Fagales > Juglandaceae > Pterocarya > Pterocarya stenoptera. Next base: position 21,586 of record QEOT01001161.1, read on the forward strand.
CGTTATTTTGTTGCATTTACTAATCTAACATTGTAAAACGGTAGTTCATACAACCTCAGTTTTAAATGTTCGTTTGATTTCTGAAGGCAAAATCATAAGAGAGACGAGAGAGAATATAATGTGTACGTGTTTTTGTTCGAACTTTAGGGTTTGAAATTAGAGAGATGTTTGAAGTTGGCCCGAGAGCATCTATAGGTAACTCTCTTGGAATATGAACTCTGAAGAATTTTACTCCAATGAAAAACAGTTATGCAAGCTTTTTTCTTTAGGCAAACTCAATAAATAATATTTAACAGATAGAAGAATATAATTATATCTGAATAAGGGAGGGGGGGACTGCGCCAAATATTTCTTACCCTTTTTTTATTTTTTTTGTTCGAAGGAAAAGTTGTACAAGGTGGCAGTTTTTGTACAATCTGACAAGCGAATTGTAGGTCATTATGGTTGCTGTGGCTGTACTTTGTTCTTATGAAATGGTTGTTGGGAAGATCACTTTTTTATGTTCGCCATCCTTTGACAAAAGTGGAGAACTTGACTGGCTTAAAGAGGGGGATGAGAATTACTCTATATTATATTTTATTATTATTTTAAGATTTAAAAAAGTTAATTATTTATTATATTTTATATAAAAATTTAAAAAATATGTAATAATGAGTTGAGATGTTTTATCTCATCCCAAACTTGTCATAATAAAAGGTTAGATAAAAAATTTAAACTCTATCACGTTATACGTTGTCGCAAAACTCTACTCACTCGAAAGAATGTGTGGTTCTTGTGACGAGGGCTGAATGAAAAAAGGTGAGGCTCGTGAGTTGTAGTAGAAAGAGATCATCAATGGATTACATGAATATTGACTATAATCAGACGACAATAGTTTGAATTTCGTACTTTCATTCTGGGATATAAGGGTATTTCAGCTTCTAGATTCAGGAAAAACAATACAATAGAGACGAAAATGAACTGATTACAAATTGGGCAAACTTCGAGAGTTGAGGGATCAGCCGTGGTGCAATGATAGCAGTTAGATCTAGAATATTTGAGGGCGAGGAATCTTTTATTATCATTCATCAATGAGACTGCACATGCATCATAACTGTAAATAAAATTTCTCATACTATAATCATAGTAAAATATACTAAAACCAATTATCCATTTTCAAATTAATAATATTAATTTTCTTATAAATGAGAAATGGAATAAAATAAATAATAATATTTTTAATGGTCTCAAAAAACTACATGAAAATAAATGTTATTGGAATAATAAAATGTAGAAATATATTTTTAATTTGAAATCCGATTGTAATAATTGTATTTTTTTTCAAACGAAAATAATATTAATTTCAAAGTTATTATTTAGATTGATTAATTATTATGATAAATAATATGAAGATAATTGTTATTTGTTCTGAAGGGTGTCCTATAGTACTAACAATACTATTCTTTAAATTTAATGATAATATTCTAATTTTTAGATTTAGACATAATATTAAAATCTCTTAAATTTGGAATTGCGAGATAAATTTTAGAAAATAAAAAATATATTGTTACCAATACAATTTTTAAATGACAAAATATAGTAATATTAATTTTTTCATTTTTAATAATAATTTAACGAATGCATTACCATAGAAAAAATAAATAAAACAGTCAATATGATACATCCAGGACCAGTCATAAATGATGTATAAGCTAGAACCTAAAAAATTATAATTATATTTTTTAAATAAAAATAATATTAGTCAAGACACTAGTATTTATTTTTATGAACTATTATGCAAAATAACATGAACTATTTTCTCAAATAATTTAAATTTTTATAATTATATATAATATATGTTTTAATAAGACATTTATTGGGAAAGAGTCAAACAATGATAGGATTTATCTTTCTTTTCTTCCCCGGAAAGAGAAGGACCGAAGGCATAGAAAATTGTCATTTTTCTTCCTTACCGACTAGTATATCACATTTTAATTTTTTTTTTTATTTAAATGCCTAATTTATAAAAGAGTCCTGGTGCCGTCCAATAACCGCTGGACGTACCGTTAGGCAGGATTTATCTTTTTAATTTTTTAAATTTATATTTTTTTAATATTTTTAGATATTTTTAAAAATTATAAAAAAAAATATCAATACATTAATAATTATTTTTTAAAATTAAAAAAAATTAAATACATTAACGATGAAAATAAGAAATAAGATAAAGGAATAAAGTAGTATTATTTTTTTTTATAAAATTACTTATTTTATGTTCCTATAAATCAGCTCAGAAAAGTGGGGGAAAATATATAAAAAAAACATGAATGTCCTAGAGAACAAGACTCGTCCGCACAGCTGATACTGGTACGAAAGAGGATAGACAGGCGGTTGAAGACGCCTCTCTGAGTCTCTCTCTTTCCTTCTTCGCAGCACAAACGCTGTCTCTCTGCTTCTGTACATGTATGTATGCATGTACATGCGTTTTCTTTTTGCTCTACATTTCTTAAGTTGTTTTGTGTGTTTCTAAAGATCTTATTTTGTTCGCACATCTTCTCCAAGATTGCTTCTTTTTTTTTTCTTTCTATTTTGTTTGAGCGTCGGGGGATATAGATATGCAGGTTTTATTGTTGTCCGCCTCACATTTTTTAGTTTCAATTTAGTTTCTGGGTACATCAGAATTTTTTGTTACTTCATTTTTTGTTCTATTTTCTTTATATCGTAGATTGTTGTGCTGCTTTCCTTTTCAGTACTAATTATTTTAGTTTTGAGTATACATCTTCATATGGTTTCTGCTTCTGCTGCTTCTTCTACTTCTTCTTCTCTTCTTTGAATGATTAGCTTATAGGGTCAGGTCTAATTATGTAACATTCATCCAGAACTAACGATCCATTTATTTCCCGTACGTAATTAATTTGGAGTGAGGAATCTGCTCTCTCATCTCTCATAAATGCGTTTTTGTCAAGTTACTGCTCACGCTCATATAATTTTAGGGTATTGGAGGCCTTCATTCTAATTCTCATACCTACCCTGGCCTCAGTCTCCTACCACAATGCCTTATCCACTCGCTAACTTCAAATCAATTTCTTTATTACTATTATTATTAATAATATCATCATCATCGCCATCTGTTTATCTTCACTACGCTCTGTTGCTTTGATGCCTTTTCTTGTAATATATATATATATAAATATATATATATATATATTCCACAAAGGTTCCAAGTGGAATCAACTGCTGCTAGTTTTTTTAGTGGACAGTTGGAATGTATGTTGATTCTGATTTAATTGTCTGGACTTTTTATATAAGATATCATTTGTTATCATTCACCTCTTCTCAGATCTACTTATGGAAAGTGGAGGTAATTCCCTTTCTTCTGGCCCAGACGGGGTGAAGAGAAAAGTTTCATACTTCTATGACCCAGAGGTTGGAAATTATTATTACGGACAGGGTCACCATATGAAGCCACATAGGATTCGGATGACACATGCTCTCTTAGCCCACTATGGATTGCTTCAGCATATGCAGGTCCTGAAGCCCACTCCTGCCAAAGATAGGGATCTTTGCAAATTCCATGCTGATGATTATGTCAACTTTCTGAGGGCTATCACCCCAGAAACACAGCAAGATCAGCTGAGGCAGCTCAAGAGATTTAATGTTGGTGAAGACTGCCCTGTATTTGATGGTCTTTACTCATTCTGTCAGACTTATGCTGGGGGTTCAGTTGCTGGTGCTGTCAAATTGAACCAAGGAGGTTCTGATATTGCAATAAACTGGGCTGGTGGGCTGCATCATGCCAAAAAGTGTGAGGCTTCTGGATTCTGCTATGTGAATGATATTGTCTTGGCAATTCTGGAGCTTCTCAAAGTACATGAGGTTGGTCTTTTTTCCATATTTAATGGCGCATGAGAATGGGACTAACTATATTTTTTCAATGAGTACTATTACATCCACAAAAGAATTACACAAAAACAATCTTACAAACTGGCGTGGCTTCATCTGATCATTTAGATCTACTTTAAAATAAAAGTAATTTTATAATCTGACAAACTGCATCAAGTCACGTCTGTTTATGGGATTACTTTTGTGTAATCCCTTTATGGCTAGAGTATTTCCTTTTTCAATTGGTGGGTTATCTTGGCACCTTTTCATGAATCCAAGAACTCACCCTCCTCCCTGTTCAGTTTGGTGAAGAAATTTCATTGGAGCTGCTACTCATTTGCATTGATTCTTGAATGCATTGAACTGAAGTTATACACCATGAAGGTCAAATTTGATGCCATTATTATCATTGTTGTTCTTATTTAGGGAACTGCAAGAAGCTTGCTTTCTATTTTGTTATGTTTTGCGACACGTGTTTAGAGAAACCAGCAACTAGGTGGCCAACTATTCTGTAGAATGCGTATAAGTCTTTCTTGTTATTCACGGTTGAAAAACACTGTTATTATAACTTTAGAGGAGTAGCAGAAGCCTTTTTTCTGGTCTATCTTTCCCTGTCGTACTCTCTATCTTATTTTTTTCAATTTTGACACGAGAAAGCAACTTCTTTTTCTTGTTTTAATGTCTATTTAGAACCTACTCATCAAGCCCTGAGTGAATTAATATGTGCAACATTATGCAACTAATGGTGGTACATTGTTCAACTGTCTCATTGCTTTGCAAGAACTTTAGGGTGGATTTGGATACACAAAGCATCTCATCTCATTTCATCATTACAACTTTTTTCAAATTTTCATTCAAAAATATCATAAACAATTCAATTTTTTCAAATCCCAAAATAAAAATAATACTAAAAAATTATATTTAACAATATTTTATTCAACTTTCAACAAAACATCTCATCTCATCTCATCTGAACTATGTATCCCAACCCACCCTAAGGCTGCGTTTGGATGTTGAGCTGAGTTGAGTTCTCTCTGAATAGTAGTGAGTTAAGATGGTGGAGTGAGTTCTGTCGGGCCTACCTAAGATTAGTTTAGATGTGTTTGTATGTTTGGATGTGTTTGGATGTTAGGATGAGTTTAGATGTATTTATGGAAAGTTAAAAAAGGTTATGAGTCCCACGTGTAAAGAGGTTTTGAGTTTAGATGAGTTTAGTGATTTGAGGGTTGGGTGTTTGGATATTAGAAGAGGTCTAAATCTGAACCAAACTCAGCTGAGCTGAGTGCAGTCTAAGAACCGAATGAGCCTTAAGTTTCTCTTCCACTACTTTGCTTCAGTCTCACTTTTTGAAAACTCCGAAACAATAAAAACTCAAAAATTTCATGTCTAATAGTTGCTTTTTTATTTGGCTGTTGGAGTGCGATGGCAGTTCTTGGACTACCTAATCAGTCATGAAGTTTGATTTTTGTTTCATAACCAGTCATTCTCATTGCAAAATTTCTGTCTTGGCTTTGTCTGTGATCAACCAGTTCTTGAACTAATTTGAGTAACAAGTTGTTTCATTGAACCAGGAATTGAATGTTTCTTATGTGTAAGTTTGCGCGACTGCCGTTGACTTATTCTACCAATCATTTTATTATCATCAGTCATTTTAATGTTTCCAGTTGTCAGCTTGAATTCTGCTCACAGTTTTAAGATTTTAGGTAGTGAAAATCCTTGCTCATTTAGGACTGCAAATGATAAATTATTTTTCTATCATCGTGCAATATAATCTACTGATTTCTGCAAATGATTGGACTATAGTTTTACGTTCTCATATGAATGCAGCGTGTTTTATATGTGGACATTGATATCCACCACGGCGACGGTGTGGAGGAGGCTTTTTACACAACTGATAGGGTCATGACTGTTTCATTTCACAAATTTGGAGACTATTTCCCCGGTACAGGTGATATTCATGATGTTGGATATGATAAAGGGAAGTATTATTCTCTCAATGTACCTCTTGATGATGGTATTGATGATGAGAGCTACCAGTCCTTGTTTAAACCAATAATAGGGAAAGTGATGGAAGTTTATAAGCCTGGTGCTGTGATTCTACAGTGTGGTGCAGACTCTTTGTCTGGTGACAGATTAGGGTGTTTCAATCTCTCAATTAAGGGCCACGCAGATTGTGTCAGATTTATGAGATCTTTCAATGTTCCGCTTCTATTGCTGGGTGGAGGTGGTTATACAATACGAAATGTTGCTCGCTGCTGGTGTTATGAGGTATTGTATGTTTTCGTACACTTATTGAGTGTCCTTCAGATAAACTTTATACTCGAGTGATGGAAAAGCTTACTGCTATTGTTAAAATTCTTGCTTCCCCATTAAAAAAAAAAAAGTGATGGAAAAGCTTAAATTTTGAATAAACTTAATAGGTACAAAAAACTTCATTTGATTTTAAATCAGTGTTTTGGGGTTTAATTTGGTCCTTAAGACTCAATCTTGGATATGCAGTTTTCTTCATTAAATTGTTCTTGCTGCCGTGTTCCGGATCTCTTTGAGCGGAAATTCTATATAACATTTGAATAAACAAGAGGCAGAATTTTTTTGTATTGAATTCTAATTTCCACCCCATTAATAATATACATGCTTATATAAGAGTTATTACTTCATTTTGATAAACCTCATTATTGAAATATATATAAATATATATAAATATCATGCTATTTGTTGAGCAGACAGGTGTTGCCCTTGGGATTGAACTTGATGATAAGATGCCACAACATGAATATTACGAGTACTTTGGTCCAGAATATACTCTTCATGTAGCTCCAAGTAACATGGAAAACAAAAACTCCCGTCAGTTATTGGAAGAGATTAGGGTAAAACTCCTTGATTATCTTTCAAAGCTACAACATGCTCCAAGTGTCCAGTTCCAAGAGAGGCCACCTGATACAGAGCTTCCAGAGGTTTGTCTTTGTATCTTTTTTATCATTACATTGTCATAGTGTGTGACATCCTTTTTTTTCGTTTCTTTTCCTTCATTATAATGGGTTTATATTTTGAGCACCAAAGTGTTATGCCCTTTATTATTTATCCGATGCTTGTCAACTAGAAATAATCTTAGTCTCTCGCTTTGAACTGGTGATCTGAAAGGAAATATCTATAAAAACAACTTTATAGAGCTTAATGGAAATATTAATCATATAATTCTCTAGGTTCTTCCAGCTGTATATTTTACCATCATTGATGTTGGATCAGGAATGAATGTGCTTGTCCAAGTCCTCTCTACCTTTTATTGTGATATGATTTGATACCATGGCCACAATGGTGGGACGTGGCTTTGTTGCTTGCACATGCTGTAAGTTAAAGGTTGCTTATATTCAGGTGGATGAAGATCAAGATGATGGAGATAAAAGATGGGATCCTGATTCTGACATGGACTCTGATGACGACCGGTATGCAAAGTTTCCTCTCTCTCTCTCTCTCTCTCTCTCTCTCTCAAGGCAGCTAACAATTGTCTCTCTTTGTCATACAGTAAGCCTTTGCCAAGTCGAGTGAAGAGAGAATACATCGAACCTGAACATATAGACCCAGTATGTTAAGTTCTATTATATGTTTTGATCTGTAGTTACCAATATTACATATATTGTCAGGCTACTAGAGGTTAACATGTCTTTTCTGGCTTATGATTTATCAAGTGGTAGTTTATCTCAGCTATTTATTTCTCTTTTTTTTTTTTCTCTTCCGGCCCCGGGGGGATTCAAAAAATAATATAATAAACATCTATGTTCGCATATACGAATATGATTACAAAGCATTGCCCGCATGCTTCAATGTAATGTCTTTAATTTGGAAAGAGTCTCGAGTCAACATCTCCCTTATGGCGTTAATTTTTGTTACTTTCAGGCCTCAAATAGGATGGAAATAGATGAGCTGCGCAGCGTAGTGGAGCAAAACAACTCAAACAAGACATCCGATCAGCATCTTGAGATGAAATCATGAACTAAGATTGCCCAACATACCTCACGAACTTCGAACATGCAATATCTATCCACTCGTACTTATGATTTGAGTTTTACTCACGCTATTGTCATATAGTTCTCAATATGTGCTTGAAAAAATATAATAAAAATTGAAGGAGCGTGAATTGGTCCTTGGAAGCATGAGCCATGAGTTCTGGCCATATCTTTGTGCATATCTTTGGCCAACAGTACGTTATAGCAGTTTTGGATAGTATTAATGCTTAATATGACACATTCTCAAAGTTGGGAATTATGCAATTTTTTGTATTAATTATCTCTCAAATTTCTTCACTTGGACTGTGGAATATGCATTTTGCAGTTTTTTATTGCCCCATAGATGAACCAAATGAACCAAATGCACGGATGACTCGGACGTTTTAAGTTTGAAGTTGGGGTACTGGTTGGTTTGCACTCGCTTTTGGCCCTTGAATTTTAACAACATGGTGCAATTCCCTATTATGAACTAAGATCATTGTGGGTAGACGGCAAACATGTAACTCGTTTATAACTATTTTACAATCAAACGCTTTATTAAAAATGAATTTCATATGAAGTTGTAAATTAATTATTTTTCGAAGAAAAATGTTATTCATCGTCCTTTTGAGCATTACCATTTCATAAAAAATAATTAATTATTTTCTAGTTATTTGATGCTACCTTAGAAAATGAGAAGAGACATGATTAGAGAATAGTGAATATTTTCTTGGTCAATATTACAATTGATAGTCGTTTTTGCGTATTTTTTATGCACTTCACTAATGTGATTGATTAAAACAGTTATTTTATATTTAAAAAAAATGACGCGGTCAATTACATTAGTGGAGTGCACAAAGAGTACGCAAAAGTGATTGTACATAGAGTTTTTGATATAAAAATAGATATACATGTTGAGTTTCATATTGAGTACTCCCCTAGGTGAAACTGGGTTTTGTAAATGATGCTAAGAAAACTTCAAAGCAAAGGTGGATAGATAATCAGTAAAGATGGCAGCCAAGAATATTATTGCTTTTCCTCCTGCTTGATGCAACTTCTCTCATCGCCATCCCCAAACGAAAAGAGGCGCTCCACCTCCACCTCCACCATGTATCAGTTGTTCATCTCAGAATAGAAACGGAGACCAGATAAAAACGTTTATATTTGTAAGCACCAATTTATGCAGGCTACTTCCAGACCCAGGAAGAGAGTTAATTCTAGACCTTTTCATATGCTCAATCTGATCATGCAGGTTAGAAACTTTTCTTTCATCCCCAAAATTAATAAACGAGAAAAGATATTTATAATAATAGAATGTATAAGTACTGCACACACATTTTGAAAAAAAGAAAAAGTAAATATGGAATCTATAAGAAAAAATTAATTTTTTAATAGTTGATTTCACTTTTTTTTAAAATGAATACGTATCGCTTACACAGTCTTGACTATATATAACAATACTCTAAATACTCCAATAACTTTGTTACTACTTGGGCTTTCTCTTGACATTTAGAGAACCCACTAAGATCCGGTTTAAATACAAAAGTCCCTCCAACTCATCTTATCTAATTATTACAATTTTTTTAAATTTTTACACAAAATATAATAAACAACTCAACTTTTTCAAACCTCTAAATAATAATAATATTAAAAAAATAATATTCTAACAATATTTTATTCAACGTTGATCTCAACTTCCAATCCAAACCGCCCCTGTAAATTCCGCTTATCTTTTTTTCTAGCCCTATGTAAAATATCATTTAACTGTTTGGAAACCTCTATTCTAATACTATATGAAATTACAATTTATCTCAAAAGATTAAACTGATGAAAATAAATAGATTTAATTATTTATATTTTTTCATTAATATTTATATCTCTCCCTCCCATCCTATCCATCCAAAAGGGAACGAAAAACCAGTATAGCAGGCAAAGTATTTTCAATTTGAAATGGGTGTGCTTAAAGCTACCAAGTTAAAATGGGCATGATAACAAGGCCAAAATTACAGCTCAAGTGGACTGATTTGATACTTTTTGATGGAGAAACCCATGTTCTCAACCTCTAAATCTACATTTAAGGAAAGAAAAAAGAAGATGGCAAGAGAGCTAGAAGTTAATCCATTTGCACTATGGACTGAAAAAGGTGGCAACAATCAAATATGGAAGAAGACACAAGGTTGGAAGAACAAAAAATATGCACGAAGTGGGAAATACTTTAAACATAAAGAGATTACATAAAAGTAAATCCACAAACTAATGTGGCTTGATATGGTACGTCAGATTATAAAGTTATTTTTATTGTAAAGTAGATATAACAGATCTCATAAAACCACATCAATTTATAAATTTATTTTTATGTAATTTCTTTATATACTTAACACTTCTTGCAAGGAGTACTTCTCATCTAAATATATGGCGCATGTTGACTGGAGATGCTTGAAAAACGAGGCAGCACGTGAATATGCCTCGCCTCTCCTCACCTGCAAATCTGGTTGAAACACCACTTAATGGTCATGAAGATCGACAGACAACATATAAACCTTCTGGTACAATCTTAATATAGTGGTCGAAAAGCAATAAATTTGTCCTTTTTATTTATTAATTCATTGTTTATCGTTTCAGAAATTATTTTGGACGTTGTTTCCAATGATGTAAAGGTATGCCAATGCCAGCTCTCAATATCCCCCCTCCATGAAAACTTGAATTGCCTGTGCGGCTATGCTCTCTCATTCATTCGGAGCCAAGGAATGTGTTACCAAAATATAGGAATGTTTCGGGGAAGACTCAAAAGGTATCAATCAATGTTCTCTGGGAAACAGCGTAGAATTATCAGCATTTCCTTTGAAAACTCTCCATTCTTCTCCCACAATTACCATATCCATTAAACAAAAATTCTATTTGTAGTTATTTTTACATATTTCTTACGTATTTCACTAATATGATTGGTTGCGTCACTTTTTTATTAGTAAAGTATTACTCAGTCTCATGATTTTGTCTTTAGTGCAATTGTAATTTTTTAAATATCTTTAAATATTTTTTTAAAAAATACTTAAATTAACTAGTAGTCATTTCTTCAATTATTGAAAAAAATAATAAAATATATGAATAGTCAAAATGGAAAGACAAAAAGTAAGGCTAAATAGTATTATCCTTATTGGTAATATGAAGATAATTTGATACCAATATTAAATGTTGTCATATCAGTATAACACAAAGAGAGATGTTTGGATCAAATAGCGAAAGTTTAATGTAATTTGTGGATGTATTTTCATTCTAAAATAGAGATAATATATTATACTAAACAATAAAATTCGACAGTGATATAAGTTTTACAACATTATTCAATCAAATTTTAGAGAGTAATTCTATATACAACAATAAAGTACGTAATCGTCACGTAATTTTTTTAAAAAGGAGTGACGTCTACTATTAAAAAATTAATTTTTTTTAAGTAGGTATCATGTTTATTCATTTTTTTCAAATCGATTACATAGCGGTTGCACAATTCACAGTTGTAAATATATTTTCTCGTCTAGAGAAAGTACATGTTAAACGTGAGATTTAGGCCATTTGGATACATAAATACTTTTAACCTATCTCATTTTATCTCATCATTAAATTTTTTTTCAAATTTTCATATAAAATATAATAAACAATTCAACTTTTTTAAATATTAAAATAATAATAATATTAAAAAAATAATAATTTAATAATATTTTATTCAATTTATCTAAAATTAACTCATCTTATCTTATCTCACTATCCGACGAACCCTTACAAAAGAAAGTATTGCAATATACAATAAAATCACACATGGCTCACAATAAATTCAGAAAACTGGAAAAAACAAAAGAAAAGAACAAAAATGCTTAATACACCGGAAAATCCGGACTAGAGAAAAAATGATGATAATAATAATAATAAATTTTATATAAAATAAAAATAAAAAATAGAAATAATATTTTTAATTTTAAAACGTGTAAATCTCATGTATTCTTTTTTCTTAAAAAAAGATAAATTTAATACCCACTTTAAAAAGTTATTTTTTTAATTGTGAAAAAAATGTATCTTATACTTACACGTTAAGACTGTATTTGACGTTTTAAAAAAATAAAATAAAACTTTTGACAAACAACAACGGAGAAATAGTAAAACCCGATCTTAGCACATGCCGAATAGACATAGTTGCCACTTGCCAAGCCCACGTTCTGCCCCATCAGCGGCCATCCACAACACTATTCCATAGTTCCATCAAAGATCAACTCAAAATCAATATCAATAAGAGAAACGAAAATCATTATTGGGTATCACTGTCGAATTTTGAAACTCGTGGATCACAGTAATTTTGGGATCATGCTGTTTGGCCGTCTAGAATGTCTCGTTAAGCGTGTCTATAGTATAATTATATTTTTTAAAATATTTATAAATTTATTAGTAATTACTTTCTTAATTAGGAAGAAAAAAAAAATTTTAAATACCGGAAGGAGCAAACCGAGGAAGTAAAACCAGAGAACAACTTAACATTTTTCTTATAATTAATTGGGAAAGTGTTTTGACGAATGGATAATGATACACTTATATCTTATTTATTAATATTTTATTATCTAACACTTTCTTTTTTTACTATTTGAATCTGGATTAAAAATTTCAGAATATGACTTTGTTGGATAATTTATAAGAAAATATATTCAATCAACAAACTAATCATATAATTTAATTAAAAATAAATTCAAGTCAATTTGTATAAAATTAAATTTATTTTTAATTAAAGAGTCATGCTGCATTTGGCATTTTTTTTGGAGTTCCGAAAGTGTAGCCCAATGATAGGTCCCGATAAGGCCATTTGGCCTTATTTGTTTATTTATTTTTATACCCTTACACATTTAAAAAATATATATAATATCATTCAAAAACACTTCCTTAATCATTAAGTAAAAAAAAAAATTATCGAGACCCATTTGTCAAGGCAAGTAGCATTATTCTACTATTACATGATTACGTTAGTTAATTGAATTTATTTTTTTTAGATTGTGTAAAAAAGTCATGTTCTGATATTTTTAATCCAGATTAAAATAACAGAAGGAAAAAAAAAATAGTTGAATAGTAAAACAATAGTAAAGAAAGTATAAATATATCATTAATAGTAATCATTTCTTTAACTATTAATAAGATGACAAAATCATAAAGCTAGATGGTATTATCCTTTTTGGTATTATAATTTGATACCAATGTTAAATGTTGTCGTATCAGTGTCACACGAAAAGAGAGATGTTTGGTCTCCAAGTAAGTCTTACACAAAAATATTTATAAACTTATATATTTTAATGTAATTTGTCAAATGGCGAAAGTTTAATGTAATCTGTCATATTGTGGATATATTTTATTCTAAAATAGATATAATATATTATACTAAACAATAAAATTAGACAGTGATATAAGTTTTACAACATTATTCAATCAAATCTTATATATCATTTTGTATATAACTTTTCAAGATCTTGTTTGTGAAATTAGAAACTCCGAAATAAAATGATAAATTTACAATTTGTTTATAATTATTTTACCAGTCTACTTAAAATGAAGTGTATTTATATAAAATTGAAATTATTATTTTAATGAAATGTCACAATTTTATTGATTAATTTAAAATAAATTATAAAATAATTGTCATATATCATTACCCATACTTAAAATAGTATATTATTATTTTATAATAGACAAGAGAAAAGTGAAATCATGCGTCTTAATTTTCACACATGAGTCAAAGTCATCTCTTTATGGGATAAACAAGTCACAATTTCATTTTGTATGGTGCAAAGAAACAACTAGAGTCTAAAGAAATTACATGTTAAACGTAAGATTTATGAAAGAATGCATTGCAATATACAATAAAATTACAATATAAATAACAAGCCAAAAATGTTTAATACACTGGAAAATCCACACGAGAGAAAAAATGATAATAACAATAATAAATTTCATATAAATGCATTAAAACAAAATAAAAAAAGAAATAATATTTACAGTATTAAGGTTTGTAAATTTCGTATACTCAATTTTAAAAAAATGAGCAAGTTTGATACCCACATGAAAAAAGTTATTTTTTTAAAATTGTGAACCACATTTTTTTCAAAGAAAGTGTCCGATACTTTCACACGTTAAAACCGTATCTAACATTTAAAAAAAAAAAAAAAACCTTTGGCAAACAAGAATGGAGAAATAGTAAAACTCTATCTTAGCATACATAGTTGCCAAGCCCAAGATCTGCCCCACCGGCGGCCACCTCGACAACACTTTTCCATGTTTCCATCACATATCAACTCTAAAATAAATATCAATAACAGAAACAAAAATCATTATTGGGTATCACTGTCGAATTTTGAAACTTGTTGATCACATTAATTTCGGGATCATGTTGTTTGGCAGTCGTCTTGTTGGGCATTAAGTGTAATTGTAATTTTTTAAGTATTTTCTAAATATTTAAAAAGAATATACAAATTTATTTGTAGTTACTTTCTTAACTATTAAAACAAATTTAAAATATACAAATGATCAAACTGAAGAGGTAAAACCAGAGAACAACTTCACATTTTTCTTATAATTAATTGGGAAAGTTATTTGACGAACGGATAATGATACCATTATATCTACTTTACTAGTATTTTACTATTTAATTTTTTTCTTTTGTTTTGTTATAAGAATCTGGATTAAAAATCTTAAAATATGACATTTTTACATGATTTAGTAGAAAATATATTCAATCAACCAACTAATTATGTAATTTAATTTAATTTTTTATAAAATTTAAATTTATTTTTATTTAAAGAGTCGTGCTACATTTGGCTTTTTTTTTTTTATCACGAGAATATAGCCCAAGGAAGGGTCCCGATAAAACCATTTGGCATTTTTTATTTGTTTATATCCTTACACATCTTTTTAAATTCACAACATCATTTAAAAACATTCTCTTAATCACTAAGTAAAAAAAAATTAGAACTTATTTTTCGGGGCAAGTAGCATTATTCTAATATTACATGATTACGTTAGCTGATTGAATTTATTTTCTTTTAAATTATGGAAGAATGTCATGTTCTGATATTTTTAATCTAAATTCAAAAAATAAAAATATATAATAAAACAATCAAAAATAAAGTGTAAATGTATCATTATCGTTTGAAGAACACTCGGATAATTTATCCAATGGATTATTATTATTATTATTATTTAAATCCTAAACATTATCTTCGAAATTTAATGATGGAAATCCAACTGCATTAACAGCATAAAATCACTTTAAAGCTTTCCACTTTAGAGATTAAAGAAAAAAAAAAAAGTAACAATTATCCATGCTGTGGGGGCTACCCACTTGTGATATTGTCATTTGCTGCATCCTAAACTTAGTAATTAACATATAAAATTAAATTACATTACGCGTATGATATGATAAGAGACAGAGAGAACCTGACCAAAGGACCCGAACCGACACAGATTGTTGTCAATCAAGCTGTTTTTTTTTTAATTTTTTTTATTAATATATAAAAATTAGTTAATATATATTAATATATTTAGGAGATATTTTATTTGTTCGGTAGAAACAATGTTAGATGAAGAAGTAGACTACTAATGGATGGAAAATAAATAAAATAAAAATTGTGAACATTGAAGGGCCTAGAACCCTTCCAAGCGACGTGCCACCAAACCCAACCAAAGTCCTTTTGTCCTCTCTACCGACTATTGAGGACAAGCTGGAATGCAAACCAGACCCCCTTTTGTTTATCAGCAGCATATATCGACTCCAAATCTCTTCACCCACCTTGACTTGGCTTTCAGTTCTCCACAATAATCTGTAAATAGTAATAATAAAATATTAAATAATAATAATAATAAATAAATAAATAAAAATAAAGATAAAATATTGAACATTTACTTCCATTTTTTTTAATAAATAAAAATTCGTAAATTTATCTTCTAAATCAGCTTTTGTCATGTCTACGACATGGATGATGTGTCATTTGATTAGAACTAATCAAATGATTATGTGTACAATAAGATAAGTATAATATACTATTCTTTTTGTTATCATTCTCTAACGTGATATAATTAGATGATTGCAAGATTTTTCTCATTTATTATTTATTATCCAATTATTAGATGTGGAATAAGAAAGGTGGTGTGATTTCTATATACATAACTATATACACACATATATATATATATATATATTCAGGTGTGATTTCTATCTATGAAACCTCCGTCGAGAGAAAAAGACTTGTATGAAACTGTCTCATTTATTTTTAGAGATGAGATAGGATCATGAATTAAGATTAAAGTTAAAAAATTGAATAAAATATTATTATAATATATTTTTTAATATTACTTTTATTTTAAGATTTAAAAAAATTAAATTTTTTATTTTATTTTGTATTAAGATTTAAAAATATTATAATAATTAGATAAAATGAGATGAAATGAAATTTTTTTAAAAACAAACGAGCTGTAACTAAAGGTGACAAAGTCATTCACTTTGAAATATATAGTTGTAGGTTGCTTGTTCGGATCAATTTGAAGTATTCCACCTTTTTATTTCTTTGACTTGGTCAATGATCACGACCTTTAGATATATGGTGTACATGTTTGGTTTGTATTTCTAAATTGGTAAAAATAAACAAAAAATTGATGAAACTTATAATAATAAGAAAAGAAATATGTTTATGCAAAGATTAGGGTTTTGGTGATGAATATGATTGATAAACTACTGTAGGGTTGCCCTACTACTGTAGGGTTGACAACTTTTAACATGATTTGCGAACGCAACTTTAATTCAATATAAATTTAGGACACTGTTACATCTCCCGAGAGATGTAGCTCGAAAATCTACCGAATAGACTAAATTTTTTTTTCTCATTTTTTATTTTATTTTTTTATGTATTTTTTTAATCATCCTAAACACTTTTAAAAAAAAAAATAAAAAATTCACAACATCATTTAAAAATATTTTTTTAATCACTCAGTTAAAAAAATAAAAATAAAAAAAGTCCCATTCAGGACACATCTTTGGGACCCAAATTCGGGTCCCAAAGCATTTCTCATAAATTTATATTAATAGGTTAGGGTTAAGGTGTTTGAAATTTTCTTAATTAAATGAGTTGGATTAGGATTGATTTAAAATCGATCTAAAACTGATACACTGTATTCAAAGTTTATAACTTCTATCACAATATACTCTATTAATAAGAGATGAAATTAACCCTATTATTTAGTGCCTGCACTTTCGTCGGTGGTAGTACCTACTGATGGGTACATTTTTATAATGGGCATGGGTTATTCGTCTTGTCCATTTGCATCATCATTTTGGATGGTAATGTGTTATACGATCAATCAAACGTAAACAAAATATGAAATTAATGGGTTTGAGTTTGATATAAATAGATTCGAATTAAAACGGATTGACCCATTAAGATACAATTAAAAAATGGAACAATCCGTAATAATCCATTTAAATTTTATTTCAAAATTATAATTTTTTTTATTATTATTGGAATTGTAATTTTGAACATATGTTTATATTTGTTATTATTGAATATTGATTTTATTATAAGTTAAAATATGAATAATGTTGATATTTTTTTGTTAATAGATAGTCTTATTATTATTTTTTATAGATATTGACTGATTGTGGCTACTAATAAATGCATATTTTAATTTTTATGTGAAATTATGTTAATCATATTAAATGGGTTATGAGTAGGGCTGTAAGTCGATCAATCCGGATCTGAAAAACCCATCGAACCAAACGGTTTGGCCCAGACCGGACCGACCTCTAGACCGATCGGTTTTGGTTCAATAAATTATGGATCGAGAAAATTCAATCAGGTCCCAAGGTCTATAAATTTTGGGCCGGACCAGACCGAACTCCTATATCTATTTTAAAAATATTTTTAATAATTTAATATGTTATTTTTATATAGTAATTATAAAAAATAATTGAGTAATTTTCATTTAATTTATTATCATTAATTATATAAAATATTTTTTTAATGAAACGGGTTGAAATTAGTTACATCGTATTGACCAATTTATATGTATTTTTTTTATTGGCACTAGGTGTCTGAAACAGCGTCCCGACCTGCGGGTGCATAGGTCCTCGACAATGAGTTTCTCGCAAGTGCACTTCTAGCAATTCAAGAGAAAAATCTCACAGTCTGATGGCCCATAGAGATTGTTTGCACCTAAGAGAATTTGTACCTTAAACCTAGGGAAATCATACCCACGAGCCCAAGGCCTTTACCACTTGACCCATTTATAATTAATTATTAAACGGATCAAAACGGGTAGCACGACACGACCTGTTATTTAAATAGGTAATGTTAGGGTCTGAAGTTATGATTTATTTACCTTAACGAGTCGCATTTGAGTTAACCTATATAATTGAATGTTCATGATTTGGCACGACCCACAAATATAAATTGTCATCCTTAATCATCACGGTGAATCTAGGGGTTTTAGAGATGAGTCCTGTTATCGGTACCGATAGTTTAGAGTACCGATCATTGCAATTTCTTTTTTTTTTTCAAATATTTTTTAAACATATTTAAATATTAAAAAAAACACAAATTATTAATAATCAATTCCTTAACCATAAAAAAAAACAAAAATACAAAAATACATATATCGGTCCATTTGAGGGGCCAATTTATCAATCCCCCAAGTATTTTCGTTTAGAGATATCAATATTTTAGGTCAATAAAACTAAAGACCATTTGCAATGTATAATGATAGAGTAATGATCTATACAATTTCACAATAATGTGGTAAGGTGAAGGTTTTTTTTATAAAATGATGTTATTTTTATAAGATATTTTATAAAAATATCTCTAATTTAAAACATGATTATAAAAAATATTGTGCGTAAATCATTTTCGATAATCACAAGCCCTATGGAATTATGAACTGATGGGGATGTTAAAATAGCTAATCGAATCATGCGAATAAAAGATAAATTATGTAATATTTATTATGCATTTAATATCAATCAAGAGCAACAAGAGTTATAAATAATTATAAAATCCACACAATTTGTCTATTATTTCAAATTAACCCGATTCAAACAAAATTTCTTAGAAACCTCAGTTCTAAAGCGGATTACCGGTGGATAGATTATTATGATCTTGGGAAAATGATTTACGATGGAAAGCAATGATTGACACAAGGCTATGTGGGTTTTTTTTTTTTTTTTTTTAAGCATGTTTGTGGACAGTTTTTACCGGGAAGGAAAATAGTAAACAACAAAAAGTCAAAAAAGTCCCCCATAGTCTAAAGTAGAGAGATTAGAGAACAATTGTGGTGATAGAGAAACACGTGGTCGCCCCCCCTTGTGGGGGTCGGAGAATACAGCTATTGCGGACCGTTGGCGTTTGAGAACGTGACACTCCTATATCCACATGTGCGGCCTCTTTTTTTTTTTTTTTTTTTAAATTATAATATCTCTTTAATCTAATTTTTTTATAACTTCAAAATAATAATACCAACACAACTAATTTACAGTATATTTTTTTTAAAAATATTATATTTATTATCAACAAAATATTTTTAAATTTAATTTTTTAATAATATTAAAAAATAATATTTTAATAAAATTTTATTTATTTTTAATTTTTATTTAAAATCATCTCATACCATCTTACAATCTAAACGAAACTATAAAAATATGGCATGTGTCACAATAAATAAAAGTTTTTTAAAACTTAAAACAAAAATATTTAAAAATAAGAATCTAAAATACAATTAAAAATAAATAAAAATACTCTAACCACAGAAAAAATTCCGATTAAATAAAAACATGAAATGGCATCCGGTCACGGGTCGTATGGCAAGGAATATTATTCACTGTTTTACCATTTATGTCTGAACAGTGAATTTTGGACACAAGGTATTATTATTTTTATTTTACTCAATGTTGTATTCTGAAATTATAAAAAGAAATGAGATGAGAAGCGGGACACTTTTGTTACTTTGTTCAAAGCTGATATCAGATTTGGTCGGATTGTAGTTTAACTGAGACCGGGGAGATATTTCCAAAGAATGAAACGAACAGCCTGGCTCCTGGGATAATGTTCTGTTCATACCTTTTAACCTTTTTAAAAAATAAAAAATAAAAAATTCCAGTAAATATGTGTATGACAGTCTTTGTTGTACTTGTGGAAATCTTATTAGTTGTCAGTGTTAAATACTTAAATGTAATGTCTTCGTGTTAATTGAGGTATTATAGGAGTGTCGGCGGAGGTGTTCTCCATAAGAAAGAGGGTGGAAAGAGAGGAAAATGCTAAAGCAGAAACGAGTGGCACAAACAACGTTTGCTGACTCTGATAGAGAGAGAGAGAAGCAGTTGTGTAGTAATTAATGAGCTGGGAGTCTTTATTTATTGATTATTTTAGAGTACTATAATCGAATGAATAAAATAAGGAAATAAGATTTCTGTATGAATTATTGGAGTTGGAGAGGAGAGGAAGAACAAGACACTGTTTTTATTTTCTATTTTCAAGGGAAGAGCTGTTGATATTGATTGAAATGGGAAGCAAGGAATGATAAGAGAGAGAAAGAGAGAGGGCCACAAAAAGGCGAAGAAGCTGGGGGCTCTTTTCGTGTCTGAGGAAATCTGAGACTACTCTACTCTCTGAGAGGAAGTAAAAAGAAAGCTTCTTTACTTAGACATCAATGGCAGGTGGTTTGCAGATTAGGGAGTTGCTTCACTGATACTGGGTCTGCCTTTTTTTAACCCCCCCCCCCATTCTTTTAGTTGTTTGCTGGGAAAATGCCATTTGTTGCGCCCTGTCTGATGGGTTTGATTCCTCCCAAGTCTCAAGTCTAGTGTCCAAAGAATTAGATCGCGGCGTGGACAGATCTGGGTGTCCTGTAATAAATAAGCAGCTTGAAATTTCTGAGAGCGAGAATGGAGGCCAGTGCGGGATTAGTGGCGGGCTCTCACAACCGGAACGAACTCGTTGTCATCCGCCGTGACGGTGAATCTGGCGTAAGCTCCTCTGTCTTTCTTTTTTCTCTGTAACTAGTCTTTCTTCTTCGTCTTCTTCTGGTTTTGGCTTATCCCAATCTAACATAGGACTATTTTCAGTCGTTTTGCCTTTTGTTTTGAGTGTTGAAATTCAAGAAGCGAAACACATTTTTTGCAAGAGAAAGAAAGATGATAGAGACTTTAAAACATGGATTTTTCTTTTTGTGGTGATGCAGCCTAGGCCATTGCAACAGTTAAGTGGACAAATTTGCCAGATATGCGGAGACGACGTAGGACTTACTGTTGACGGAGAGCTGTTCGTGGCCTGCAACGAGTGCGCCTTTCCCATCTGTAGAACTTGCTATGAGTATGAGCGCAAAGAAGGAAACCAAATCTGTCCTCAGTGCAAAACCAGATTCAAGCGCCTCAAGGGTTCGTTCTCTCTCTCTCTCTCTGCCCCCACGCGTCTTTCTAGAAGATTTGCTGTTACTTTTTTCTATTTTGTAGCATAATTTGTTTAATGGGCGGCATACATTGCAGGGTGTGCCAGAGTCGAGGGGGACGAAGAGGAAGATGATATCGATGACGTAGAGAACGAATTCAATTTCGATGCGAGGAATAGACAGGAAATGCACCATGCCTTTGCCGCCGATGCGATGCTTCACTATGGCCGTGCCTCCGACTCCGATCTCCATCATGGCCTTCATTCTACACCCCAAGTTCCTCTCCTTACCAACGGTCAAATGGTAGCTATTACTATTACCAACTCTCTCCTTTCTTCATTCCTCAAACTCTCGATTTCTCCTCACCTTTTGTCTTTCTTCAATTATCACCCCTTCAGTTATTGACTTCACTTGAATTCAATTTCCTTATGTGCTCTGCGTTCTCGCTCTAATGCTTGTTGAGAATTGTCGATGCAGGTTGATGATATTCCTCCTGAACAACATGCTTTGGTTCCTTCATTCCCCGGTGGTGTTGGTGGAGGCAAACGGATCCACCCTCTTCCTTTCTCGGATCATGCCCTCCCAGGTAATTCCCAATCAGCTTTACTCTCCCATAACTTTCACATATATTCTCATGATCCCATCAGCTGCGAGTCCCACTCACATATATCCCCCTCTTGGATTGTAGCTCGTTTCCATTTGACTTGAAACTTGACCGTTCCTCGTAAAATTTTTCCCAATTAGCAGTGCAACCCAGGTCCATGGATCCTTCCAAAGATTTGGCTGCTTATGGATATGGCAGTATTGCTTGGAAGGAAAGGATGGAGAGCTGGAAGCAAAAACAAGACAAGCTGCAGATGATGAAGAAGGACAATTCCGGCAAAGATTGGGACCCTGATGGGGATGGCCCGGATCTACCACTGTACGTGCCCCGTGAAATTTTGCTCCTTTCTAATCTAATTGAAGAGAATTAGCATCACACATTTTCTGATATAATCACTTGGGCACAAGTACTTTAAAACTCTGCAAATAAAAAAAAAAAAGGAAAAAAAAGTTCTAAATTTGAATGCTGATGGTTAAAATGAATGCATTACATTTAATCCTCTTAGACTTGCACTATATTTTAGTTTTAAATAGCTAACACCCCAAGGAGTGCTAATCGTGGGAGTTAAATGGTTTGTTGCTTGTGGATCAGCATGGACGAGGCAAGACAACCATTGTCTAGGAAGATGCCTATTCCATCAAGCCAAATCAACCCTTACCGGATGATCATCATAATCCGACTTGTTGTTCTTGGATTCTTCTTCCATTATCGAGTTATGAATCCTGTAAAAGATGCTTATGCATTGTGGCTCATATCTGTAATATGTGAGATCTGGTTTGGAATTTCGTGGATTCTTGATCAATTCCCAAAGTGGCTCCCTATTGATAGGGAAACTTATCTCGATAGGTTGTCACTTAGGTAAGGAAACTGACCACTTTTTACTCATGCAACTGTGATTATGGTCCTAGTTTTTGGCACTATTTGCGTCCCTAATGTCTTTTCTGTGTGTCAGGTATGAGAAGGAAGGCCAACCTTCTCAACTTTCTCCGGTTGACATATTTGTGAGTACTGTTGATCCGTTAAAAGAACCTCCTCTGGTGACGGCAAACACAGTTCTTTCCATCCTCGCTGTGGACTACCCCATTGACAAGATCTCATGTTATGTTTCTGATGATGGTGCTGCCATGCTGACATTTGAGGCATTGTCGGAAACATCTGAGTTTGCAAAGAAGTGGGTTCCTTTCTGTAAGAAGTTCAACATTGAGCCACGGGCGCCAGAATGGTACTTTGCTCAAAAGATGGATTACCTTAAAGATAAGGTGCTTGCATCATTTGTAAAGGAGCGGAGAGCAATGAAGGTAATTAGTTGTGACACGTTGAGTTTATCCTGTTACTCCTTGCCAAGCAAATGTTTAATCTTTCACTCATTCACATTGTAGAGAGAGTATGAAGAGTTTAAAGTTCGAATCAATGCTTTGGTTGCCAAGGCCCAAAAGGTCCCAGAAGAAGGGTGGACAATGCAGGATGGGACTCTGTGGCCTGGGAATAATGTCCGGGATCATCCTGGGATGATTCAGGTACCTGAGTTTTAGTTTTCGTATCGTATGATTCTCATTATGACCTATTCTGGTATGAAAATGTGTGTGCAATCCTTCATAGGTGTTTCTTGGCCAAAGTGGAGGGCATGACACGGATGGAAATGAATTACCACGCCTGGTATATGTTTCTAGAGAAAAGAGACCTGGGTTTAATCACCACAAAAAGGCTGGAGCGATGAATGCTTTGGTAATATTCTGAAATAAGCCTTCTCTCAACACCATGCACCTTTTGGTCAATCCCTTGGGTGTTTACAATTTGATTTGTATTTGTCAAACAGGTCAGAGTCTCTGCTGTGCTGACAAATGCTTCTTATCTGTTGAACTTGGATTGTGATCACTACTTCAACAATAGTAAGGCTCTTAGAGAGGCAATGTGTTTCATGATGGATCCGTTACTGGGAAAGAGGGTGTGCTACGTACAGTTCCCACAAAGGTTTGATGGTATTGACAGGCATGATCGATATGCTAACCGGAACACTGTATTCTTTGATGTAAGCATGCACTTTATAAACATTCGTACTGATTCTATTTTGTCTGCAGTTTAACATGTAAGCACACTGTCTTCTTTGTTCATCTACTTATGCGAAAACTAATACACAGGTCTTTCATTTCAGATTAACATGAAAGGTTTGGATGGCATCCAAGGACCAATATATGTTGGGACTGGTTGTGTCTTCAGAAGGCAGGCATTCTATGGCTTTGATGCTCCTAAAGCAAAGAAGCCACCAACCAGGACATGCAACTGTTTGCCGAAGTGGTGCTGTTGCTTATGTTCTGGGAAAAGGAAGAAGAAGAAGACTAACAAACCTAAATCTGATATGAAGAAGAAAAACTCTAGTTTGGGAGCATCTGCCCCTGTGCGCGCTTTGGAGGGTATTGAAGAGGGCATTGAAGGTAATTTAGCTTATTAAAATTAGGTCTCACCTTGCCACCCACTGCCCACTGCATACTATCTGTATAGCACATGACCAGTTGGTGAAGCTAAGCTCTACCAAAATGCTTCACCTGATTCTAAGGTGCAAAGCAAAGGACAATCTTTCGTCCTATCCATATTCACTCTTTCAGAAAAAGTAAGGTCTTGGATGGACGTAATAGAAGAGTTGCATGTGCAACCTGCTTCTTTTTGTGGCAGGGTGAGATTAAAGGTTTAATGAAACGTTCTGTCTCCTTTGCCCAAGTAATGGTTGAATTTTTTTGGTCCTGTTTAATATATCTATCACAATAGATTCTCCAAAGACTAATTATCATGTTACTGTACATCGGGCTCGATATTTTATTTTTTGATGAGTAGTGTACATCAGGCTCAATTATCTTGTTATATATAACTTGGAAGAGCTTGTATGCAGGAGTTGAAGGAGAGAAGTTTACTCTGATGCCTGGGCAGAAGTTGGAAAAGAAGTTTGGACAATCTTCTGTGTTTGTTGCCTCTACTCTGCTAGAGGACGGTGGGACACTGAAGAGTGCTAGCCCAGCGTCTCTGCTTAAAGAAGCCATCCATGTCATCAGCTGTGGCTATGAAGATAAAACTGAATGGGGAAAAGAGGTAATCGCAGAGTTTGGATTCATGTGCTTACATCTTCAATTGACATTATCCCTTTGGCCTTTGAATTTGTCTCAACTGAGATTTTCTTACAATCCAGGTCGGCTGGATCTACGGTTCGGTTACAGAAGATATATTGACAGGTTTTAAAATGCACTGCCATGGATGGCGATCAATATATTGTATCCCTGATAGGCCTGCATTTAAAGGATCTGCTCCCATTAATCTTTCTGATCGTCTACATCAAGTCCTTCGATGGGCACTTGGTTCTGTTGAAATATTTTTGAGCAGGCACTGTCCTCTCTGGTATGGATATGGAGGAGGTTTGAAGTGGTTAGAGCGCCTATCTTATATAAATGCTACTATATATCCATGGACATCAATTCCTCTGCTTGCTTATTGTACTCTACCTGCTGTGTGCTTGCTCACAGGAAAATTCATTACTCCTGAGGTACGAGTCCTAAATGTTTGGTTTTTTAGAGGAATTGATCTAGTTATGATGTTAAATAACATGCCCTCGAGAATATATGCAGCAAATTAATTATTTCTGTTCATATTGCAGCTCAGCAACGTTGCTAGTTTGTGGTTTCTGTCTCTTTTCATTTGTATCTTTGCAACGGGTATACTGGAAATGAGATGGAGTGGAGTTGGTATTGATGAGTGGTGGAGAAATGAACAGTTTTGGGTGATTGGAGGAGTTTCAGCACATTTATTTGCTGTATTCCAGGGGCTCTTAAAGGTTTTAGCTGGTGTGGATACGAACTTCACTGTGACATCAAAAGCAGGGGATGATGAAGCATTCTCAGAGCTGTATGCATTTAAGTGGACCACCTTGCTCATTCCACCAACAACCCTGCTAATAATAAACCTGATTGGCGTGGTTGCAGGAGTCTCCAATGCAATAAATAATGGGTATGAGTCTTGGGGGCCTCTCTTTGGAAAGCTCTTCTTTGCCTTCTGGGTGATTGTTCATCTCTATCCTTTCCTAAAGGGTCTGCTGGGTAGGCAGAACAGGACTCCCACGATTATCATTGTCTGGTCGATTTTGCTTGCTTCCATCTTCTCCCTCTTGTGGGTTCGAATCGATCCGTTCTTGGCCAAGTCTGATGGTCCACTTTTAGAAGAATGTGGATTGGACTGTAACTAGCAGAGCATTTGCTCCTTGGACTGGTAATGGTCGATGATAGATCATAGAAATTTATCTTTTGGATTCATGATACAACCAAGAAAATATGTTTGGTGTGATGGGGACTGCGAGCTGTAGATTACTTGTGTGTATCGACATGGATGCCTCGTTTCAACTCCTCGTTCCTTCTCTTCGTTAGAGGAAATACCTGACGGGTCAAAGATGAGCTTGGCTCTGTGGATTGGTGGTGGGAGGACTTTTGTAAACCAGCTACATCAGTGCTCTCCTTTCATTCTTTATATTCAGTTTGATTTATATAGGAAGAGGTACTGCAATTCACACCACAGCTGCTGTGTATTATTTATTCACACGGGTCACTTCCGCTTCTTTCTTCTCTCTTTATTTGATTCTCAATAAAAGTGGCCATGTCGTGCTGCTTGTAAGTTGTAAACTACAGAGCCAAAACTTATTTTCTGGGACAGTTTCTGAATGCTGGGGCTTATTCGTTTCGCCATTTTTGTTACCGTTGCCTCTAAATGTAGCTATGTTATGGAACCCATCAATGTAAAAGAAAAAAACTCATAAAAGTTTACATTTTGTGTTTAATTGAAATCTCTTATGCGATCATTATGTTCTTTGCGTGTCTTTCACCACAAATGCTTGCCACGCTCATGTTATATGCCAGCCCCGATCATGATGAGCTGAAAATGGTTACTTCGAATGACATTTTTTACTTCCGAGCAAGGAAAATGACAAATTTACAACTCTTTTATAACTATTTTCTAACTTTATTTCAAATAGAGGTTTGCAAATAAAACTAAAATTATTCTCAATGAAGTGGCGGAATTATATTCGTCAAAATTGTAGGTATATTATCGTCAGTTTACAGTTTTGCTCAGTTAATGGGTGAGAGAGACCGAGGGTGCAAGTTGATGGAATGTAGTAGTTTGGGGATCTAAATTGATAGTTTAGATAGAACAGGATTGGATGTACAAAATGAAATTTTCAATGATCTTAGGAGGATCAATGACCTATGGGTGGCGGAATGGTGATTTTTTTCCAATGGATCAACCAAATCAAAATTGACCAACTTCTCCTTGTTCTGCCCAATTTGGCTATACAGAGTGGTTGGCGATCAGATTTCGTCAACCAATCTGGTTGGTTCAACTAGCAGAATTAGGCTACTAACCAAGGGGATAGGGGTGACAATATGTGATACGACCCGTAAACCTAATACGAACACAACACAAAATTAGCGGGTTTGGATTGATGTTAACGGGTTAAAATCAAAACGGGTAAACCCATTAATACACACGATTTATTAACGAGTTAACCTGCTTTATACGAAATCAACCTGTTTTGACCCATTTAGATTTTATTTCAAAATTAAAATTTTATTATTGTGAAGCTGTAATATTGGTATTTTTTAATATGCTTATATTTTTATTGTAATTTTATATCTATACTCATATTCGTTATTGTATGGTTTGTAACATTGATTTTATTATATGTTAAAATTTAAAAAATATTGATATATTTTTTAAGATATTCTTGCTACTAATAAATATTGATTTTAACTTTTATGTAAAATTATGTTAATCAGGTCAAATAAGTTATGCGTATTAGTTCAACCAATTTACAAGAAACGGGTTTAAATGGGCCGTGTTACGTTAATTTATTTCTAATTAATTATTAAATGGGTGACATGACACGGCCTATTATCTAAATATGTTGGACCAAGATTTGAAAGTTTAATACGTTTAGCTTAACGAATTGGGTTAAGTTGGGTTGACCTATATAGTTGAATGTATATGACTTGACAACGATCCGAAAACACGATTAGACACCTCTACAAGGGGATCAATGCTCACCCCTACAAACAGAACAACAATCTAGGCATCTTGAAAGAATCTCGGAAAGAGGTTACCAAAACTCATGCACCAAACAAAAACTTAAGATGTTTGATTTTGGATTTGGTATGAACTGCACATCATTTTCCTTTTAGGCCGCAAAATGTAATATGAAGTGCGCATCATTCCTTTTGGATTTAAAAGCTGTTGATTTGTGAGGATCCTTATCAAGTGAGTGAAAGTATCCCAAAGATATAATTAAAGGGTTGATTATTTTAATCAAAGGCGTTACCTCTCAAGTAAATCAATTAGAACTTTCCAAAAAGATGGAAAACGACATAATTAGTTTCAATTAGACGTCATAAAATATTCTGCACTTTGTAAGTTCTTATCATTATTTCAAAGATCCATTCAGTTGCCAAGAAATCACCGCCCTATCCTCGAGGAAAATTAGACAGATGTTGGCTTCTTGTGTGACTGGAAAAGCATTCTTCACGTCATTTACCAAGAAATCCATAATTACAAACAATCAATGATCTTGCCTGATAATGATCATAAAAAAAAAATAGTATTAAAGTCTCTAATTTTGATTTTTTTAAAATCAGCACGGTTGAAATTTTATCACAAAATTACGAGAACAATTTTAAGTCCAGAAAACATTGTTAAATAGTTCAATACTCAAGAATCAACATCTCCTTTTTCTTTATTTACCGATTGGGTTTTTTTTTTTTTTTTTTTTTGGTTTTTTTTTTCTTATTATTATTTGTTTTGAAAATGTCATGAAAATTTTAAATGCAAGTTGTTGATATCGTGTTTCGCACACTTCTGGACTAGATTCCAGCAATTCAGGTCTTCATAACTTAGGCTTGCAAAAGATAGGGAAGAAGGCAACTGAGAGTGGGCGGCCTTGGAGCCAAGGAGTCTCCGATACCATGTGGTTGTGGGTTTGAATCTCACAAACGGTGCCACTGTTAATATCGTGTTTTGCACGCCTTTAGGCCAGGTTTCAACAACTCAGGTCTTCAGAAATTGGGCCTACAAAAGATAAAGAAGAAGGTAACTAGGAGAGGGCAGCCTTGGGCTGGGAGTCTCAGATGCCAAAGTCAGTAAATTCTCTTAAAAGTTTGTAAATAAGTGAAAAAGTCTAGGGATCAAAGTGCATTCTTCGTACCTGAGACTTGTTATTTATACTACAAGTTTATGTTTGCCCCCATGGAGTTTGTGTCCTTCATACTGTTCTTTTTGTCAAAGTCATTTAATGTGGCGTGACTCTGTGACGACGTCATTAATGTGGCGTGCAACTCGGGTCGTGGTGCCATTAATGCGATATATTTCCCCGATTTCCCCCACCCCATTGGCGTCCTTGGCGGTCCGTTGATGCACCCCTTGTCAAAGGATCTAGGGTCCCCGTGCTTTACACCCATTACACGAACAAGCACTCAAGAACTAGATACTATTCGAGTGGTCTCCAGATCAACAAGTCTCATCCCTTGTAGCACATTCCTTCATATAAGTTGCGTCTAGAGAAACCTACCTATGGGCCAGGTTGGAGATTCAACTTGTTCTAGGTTGAGCATTTGGTTCTGGTTCGCTTAATTGCTATTCTTAGGTCCGTTTTGACATAAGGGAGGAAAATTCCCTTAAATGAGTGATATATTCATTTTGATAAACACCACATGATTAATATTTGTTAGTTCACGGAAGAAAAGAACTAGTTGATAAATTATTGAAATACAACCTTTCTTTCTTTTCCTTTTGGTTTTCTGCTTTTTGCAATTATTTTTAAACCAAAAATTACAGGGGAAGCTTTTAAGTCCCGAGAAGCCCAAGATGGTGCGGCTTCTCTTTTCCACATTCCTCTACGATAAAATCATCTTTGCTACTCACTCACCAGGACAAAGAATGGATAGATGGTAATACTGAACAGATAGATAGATTATGCGCATTCAATTAAGATATGGTTTGTACACTTCCAATTGTCTCATGACGAATTTATCTCCAGATCTTAAGCACATACAGGAACAAAATGAAATAATTTAGAAGACCCGAAGAAATAAATAGAGGAACATAACCCAATTTAAAAGATGGATGTGTGTGATGGTCAGCTGATGAACTCTTTAAGTCTTGCTGCCAGAAAGGGTAAAAAAATACAAACTAAAATGAATTGAAACGCATAAGAATACCTGTATTCCCTACCCATAAATAAACTCTTATCCTCCTCCCCCAATGAAATATCCTCTCCCCCTTTCTCTTTACTGGCCAAAACTAGGCCAAGCTATTCTTTAGACTCGCCAAGTTCAACATCCTTCACAGGAATATTTTGTAATCCGTCCTTCAAAAGTCTGATTTCCTCTTCCGTCAGGCTGTTTTTCGAATGGGAATGTGCCTTTATATTTGACTGCTTTTCAAGCTCCACTGCCCAACTATAAATTATCATGCCAAGGACAGCAATGACCATCCCCATGATGTTCTTCATAGTCATCGCAGAATCGAAGAGTAGCCATCCCAGTGTGAGGACGCAGACTGTTTTCATGTGACCTAAAACCTGGAAGGAAACAGCTGAAAAGCGCCCAATACAGAGGTACTGGCTCACATTACAGAACACTGCTAGGGAGCATGAAAGAAGTATGAATAACTGCACACATTAATGCCATGTCATTAGACACGTTAAAAGATCTTTCTTTCAAAGATATACATGAAGACATACAGGAGTAATTAGACAATTAGACTACTGTAATTTAAAAAAGTAAAGAGTACTTACAATGGCACCGGAAGACATCTGATAGTATATTATAAATTTGCCACTAAGGTAGTAGTCAATAAATGGGCCAAAAAGTAGGAGAGAGACAGCTTGAATCGGGGCCGTCTTACTCAGCAATTCAAAAGACCCAATCGAGTACTTCTTCTGCAGGGAACCTATTGTCTGTTCCACCAAACAAAAAGGAAAAAAAATCAGAGAACATGATAGTAGTTTGTTATAAACATGAAGTAGTGTTGATGTCCACAAAGACTATTGAACTATAGATCTATCTCTATATAATAAGTTTCATGGCCCAAAAAGAAATCATTATGATGGATTCCTTTCATCTAATTTTTCAATGTGAAGTGCTGACAGAACAAATTATACAAGTCCTTCAATCTTGCAAACTGAAAAGGGAGCATCAATCATGCCCCAAAATATAGGAAGTCCGGGTTCAGACATTGAAAATCATTGGATTGGGCGCTGTCCAAACAACTCAAATTGCACCTATTAGAATTCTAATGCATTTCCTATTCCAAACTGAATGTTAACAACATACAAAATTTACATGTCACAGTCAACTTCAAAAATACGTTCTCTCTTCTTTTTTTTCCTGTTCTTTTTTTTTATACAAGTAACTTCAAAAATCAGTTCTTACCCGTAACCTTATCATGTTCTTATCTTTTAACTGTATAGTCAACAACATCTAATCAATATCTTCCACTCCCAGATTAAAGATTAAACTTTTATGGAAAGAAAGCAATACTCAACAATTCATCAGGTAACTGGACAATTTAAGGTAATCTGATTTATAGTCTTAAATTCAATTTGAAAACGAAAAAAGTTTCTACAGTTAAGTAAACCCCATGAACTATCGATTCAGGATATAGACCAAACATTAGACACACAGGAAAATATGACAGCTCAAAAGAACAGAACCAATGATACAACATAAACAATCAGAACAGTGAGTACTTACGTGATTATCAGCTTTGGAAAAACATTTAAATATTTAAGGCAAACTGAGTGAAATTAGCAAAATACTCACAATTTGCTGCAAAGATGTTGACAAAACTGCAACGCAGGCACATATAAAACCCTTGGCATTAACTTTCACATCAGTGACAGTGCAAACACCCACACCAATAACTACAACAACAACAGACATCTTGACCTCCCTTGAGTACCGCTTGTTGTGAAGTATCCACTCCATCACGCATACCACTGGAATCATGCTAAGTTTTGAAATCTGCAGCATAAACAAAGAGAATATTTGGTAACAAAAGGAAGAAAACTGGCCGGACAATGGTGAGAAGGGCATCCAAAGAGGCGGAAGAGTTACTACTCCAAAATCAATACAACATTCTATGTCTTCAATACACTCTTCTGAATAGACTACGGATTCAAGAAAATAAACGATGACAAACTCTTTCTTGGGTTAGTCATGGATTGTCCAGATTTGATTAGAATTATTTTAGATCAAAGAGCTGATGTACACAAAAAGACAAGTAAGCTGTTACAAAATGAAGATCTTAAAGAGAAAAGGGTTGGCAATCCATACCTGGTAGAATCCGACTGAGTTGAGCATGAGGCTCAAGTTCATCCCCGTGATAGACATATTGGCAACAATTGAGAACCAGAGAAGCTCCCACATAGGAACATGCTTTGATGCAGAAAAACCAGTGGCATTTGAGACAAGACCAACCAGTGCCGTCACGGCGAAGTGGAACCCAGTCAAGGTCGTCGCTGAAAAACCCCAACACGTGATAGAGATAAATATTAACTAGCGAGACGTGAAAATCCTTTTAAGTGGTACTCATCATATCGCAATTGTAGGAATGGTGGTCATGTTCTCTTCTCTGGATTAAAACAAAAGACCTTGGCGTTCTGAAACCGTATATTTTAAAAACTGGATGCAAAAAAGTTGCAAACAAATTGAAATTCAACTGAAAGAAACACGCGACACTCCATAACAAACAAACAAACAGGAGATCTAGCGTAAGCAAAGTCGAGAAAGAAATGAAAGGGATCGTCATTGTATTTAATTTATCGTTGATAAATTGCGAGAGAGAAAAGTATATTAGCACGAGAAATATGCCAGGGCGTGAAAACCAAGAAGAACGCGAGGGCAAGGGAAGGGAAGGGGTTGGAGATCTGAGATCTAAAACATAGGAAAAATAAAAGAAAAATGAAAGCGAAAAATATGCAGAGAGTTCAGAGAGAGAGAGAAATAGAGAGTAACCGAAGGTAAAAGCATAGCCGTGTGAGGACATGAGCTGCTTGTTGGCCATAATAATACCGACGGAACTGACAACGTTCATGGCCCAAGCTCCGACATCGGAAACTGGCGACACCTTCTTCTCGTTGTCCATCATTCTGTCCTTTTTCTTTCCTTCCTTCTCTCAAATCAATCGCAAAAAGCTGTACGTACGGGGAGAGAAGGAAGCGAACGAAGATCCGCTAAATACAATATAAAAAAGCAGATCGAAGACAGAACATCAAAATTGAGTGAGGAAGAAGAAGAAGCAGAAGAAGATGATTGATTATTATGACAGCAGGCTAATGATGTTGATACCAAATTTGCTTCTCCCTCTTCCTTGTTCTCCCTCCCTCTGTATATTCCGATTGAAATTTCAAAACAAAAAAACGAAATAGTGATAATAATGATTTCAAAGTATCTTCGGTATAGAATCTTCAAATTATACCCAAAAAGGAAACACTGTACACATAAAAAGGAAAGGAAGGAAGGAAGGAAGCCAGCAAAGGGGTGGAAATCGTGGGGGGTGGGTGGAAATCCGGAAATGAATGGGCCGTTTCACAGTTTTTTTTCTCACTTTTCACACTTCCAAGCCTTCATATTCCAAACCCACCGTGCGTTAGGCATTAGGCATTAGGCGTCAGGCGGCAGTCGGCAGGAAGGACGCACGCTCTCGCAGCTCTCCACTTCCTAGTCCCTACCCCTTTCGCTGTCTTGCCGACGCCATTCGTACGTCTTCTGTATTTCCTGTAAAAAATTATTAATACTGTCTACTTCTAATTACTTTATTATTATTTATAAATTATTCATAAATTATTTTATTACTAATTATAAATAATAAGACATAATCTTAACTAAACAAAACCTAAATTTGGTCCATAAGCTAGCTATATTTGATAACCCACACTTACCATTGTAATAATACTTCTGCCTTTATTTTATTTTTTTGCCTTTCCTTTTGAGTATTAAATTTTTATTTATTTATTTATTTTTCCCTTTCTAGTGATTGTTTCTGCAGTTGAAAAACATTATATTTAATTACTCCGTACATTAATCACTCATGTTTCTTTGAAATCAGACTATTAAAAAATAAATAAAAAATCTATTCATCATTCTAATTCCTATCATTCTCTCATCATCTCGTGATGTAATATTAGATGATAAGTTTATAGATAAAATATAATAAATAATCTCCAATCATTTAATGTCACATCATGAGATGATAGAAAGATGATGAAAATTGAAAGGATGAGTAACATTACTCTATAAATATTTGTCTCCATTAAATAAAATAAATAAATAAATTTTACATATTATACTTTCATCTCACTAATATTACCCTTTTTCATTTATTTTATTTAAAAATAAAAGGATTCGAAAGTGATAAAAAGTATCATATTTATATAATAAGATAAGAACGTAATAATACTCTAAAATTATTATGCTTTGCCTCTTTTGTTATGACGCGATCTTACAATAATTTAAATTTGAGAAATGTTATAATTACAAAAATATTTCATAAAACGTAAAATCATAAACAAATATAACTTTATATGATACATTAGATCTGTTTTATAATAAAAATAGCTTTACAATCTAACGTATCATATCAAATCAAGTCAATTTATAAATTTGCTTTTGTTAAATGTTGTTTTGATATTTTATCAAAAATATTGTTGTGACATTTCTTTTTTAGTATTACTCGACACAATAGATTTCAAAAATTCAGGACTTTACTATTTATAATTTATACACCACACATTACATATGTTTTAAATTATTATTTTTATTTCTTCTAAACTAATTGAGTTCTTGTACTATTTATCCCTATGCCACATACTTGTTAAAAGAAAAATAAAAAAATAAAAAAATTATATATGATATCTGGTATAGAAATAATGAATATAATTTTTTTAAATTGACAACTTTCTTTTTATTTAATGTAAGGAATAATATATTTTGAAGAAAAATGATATTTACAGTCGTGAAAAGCACAAATATTATATAATTTTTTTAAATAATTAAATAAATACGATATCTATATAATAAAAAATTAATTTACTAATAATATACCCACTAGTTTTTAAAATAATTGCAGACTCCGTATATATACCCTATTTTGAAGGATGCCGTGAAAATGATAATTAATGTCGAGAATTGAGCTGTTTTGTGCCAACTAGGATTTTGGTCCACCTGGCAGGCAGGCACCGGCACTGTCCTCTCTACTGTCAGCAATTGTATTTTGTAATTGATGATACATATCGTATTCATCGATTTCATATAATACGATTCTGTCATGATTTTTATACGACAAATTAACGCCACGTCCTTTTGTTTGTCCCCATCCTCACGTGTGCACGTTTCCTCACCGCATCCTCTCGGAACCTCGTATCAGCTTCAGGATCTATTCAATTCATTGCATTTTCACTTCAAATAAATAATATTTTTACTTTGGTTAAAATAAAATGCATTTTTTTTTATAGTTCTATTTCTGAGAATTATTAATTAATACATAAATACTAAAATTTCTTATATTTTTAAATATAAAATTTTTTACGTAAAAATCTTACACCACACACCTCTGCCTAATTAATATATAATTTTTTTTTAACTCTTCTATCATAATGCTTAAATATTTCTTCATTTAAATATAATAATAAAAATGATAAATAGCATAAATGACTAAAATTACGGACAGAAAAATTACTATTTATGTATTGTTCACGTAAAGAAACACTCTTCTCCATGAAAATTTATATTTGGGTGCCACAGCTTTTCACCCGAAGGAAACAATCGCTTTTAATCTGTCTAAATTATGGGTGAAACATTGATATCCAAAATGACTAAACTATTAAGCAAAATCCTTCGAACTCACTTTGAACCTGTGAAACCGAACAACAAGAACGACACCCCATCAAAAAATAAAAATACAAAAATACTCACAATAACTGGCCCGCCAATCGTAGCCAGGTGGTGATAAATGAAAAAAAAACACTACCTTCGACAACCATCTCCTCCTAATATGCATATAATATTATTTGTCTCCCATTGATATACATAACAGCATCAGCATGTGCACTCGGCCAGAGGTGGGATGTGCTTTCCCGCACAATCAGCTATTCATACAACCACAACATTGATACATATGACAAGCATTATACATCACAAGCATTTCACACATGATATCAAGCTTCTTCCACCTTCAATCCCTGCCTGTTGATGAGTGTCTAGACGCCCCGGGTGGTGCCACTGGCATTGGGAGTGAGCCTCCAAAGTTGGGGGCCTCCACATAGGGGCTCTAGATTTTCCAGTTGTTCCAAAAGGAGAGGGAAAAAAGCATAAGCGAAAGATGATATAGTGATACAGATAAGAAAAGAGAAGATGCTTGTTTGTGGTGGGGGGTTTGTATATTGTCACCATCCATGCCAATGCAACTGTCTTCATCTGGAGGACGTTTGTTTAATCATGATCTTCCGAACTCACCCTGATTTTCAGTTACTTGATTTTTGCAATTATTAAGTTACAACAAACAAAGAGCTTTTTGGTGCTTGTCGTAGACTCCATGAGAGCATAGAGTCAACATTTTCTACCATAAAAAGATCATTAACTCTCTGTGCTCTTCTGTTTTGTTTTTGTTTTGGTTTTTCTTTCTCAATAGTCTCATCACAAGACAAAGTTTTCAGCTACCTAATATAGTAACAGAAGTTTATTCCTGCCCACTTGATGGGAGCTATGCCTGATTCTGTAGTCTATTCAAAGTTTCCTGTGCTTCCATCATTCTGATTTTGTGTCAGAAATCACTTTATGACAACTTATTGCTTTCTCGTGTCACAAAAAGAAAACATCTGCTGGTATTAAAGAGTTGACATGGTTATTCATGAAATTCGACGAAAAAATCCAGTTATTTTTATAGGTACAACTCAGTCACGTTTGGGATTGAACCTGTGAAATGTTGAGGTGATTTAAAAAATTCAAGATCTTATTAGAAAGATAGAAAGGTACCTGTGGTGGAAATGTGGACAAAGATGGCTCTTCAGGATTTGAAGATTTTGGTGAAGTACTAGGAGAAGAAGCATCATTGTTTGACTCATTTCCATTCAATTTATGTACTGCACNCAGAAACTACTATAAAAAAAAAAAAAAAAAAAAAAACCACCATCTGACAAACACGGGAAAGAGTGGCCTCAATATCAGCTACGTTAAGCTTCCAGAGGGAATCAATCATCACTTTTTTGTGAGATTGCATGTACTGTTCAAG
Source organism: Pterocarya stenoptera (assembly GCA_003123785.1). NCBI lineage: Eukaryota > Viridiplantae > Streptophyta > Magnoliopsida > Fagales > Juglandaceae > Pterocarya > Pterocarya stenoptera. The sequence goes on from QEOT01001161.1 coordinate 58,792, forward strand.
TTCATCATCAGTATAGTTTCCTTCGGCATTCAGTTGCTTTTTTATGTCCTCCTGTAGCTGGATCAAGGCAATTGCACCTGGAGCCACCAGCAACAAAAACCAATTCATTGTTACAAGCAAATATTTCCCAACACAGACCCCCCTCCACAAAGCACACAGAGAGACAGAGAGAGCATAGGCCCACAGCTCATACACACTAAAAACACCCTGAATATATACCACCTTGGCACCAACTGCACATCCTAATTGATGATCTAGGTGCCATGCATTGATTTGACTGCAATGGAGACCAAGTTACCAATGTATTGTGATGAGGCCTAGATCTAAGGTTTCAAGACAATGATAAATTACTAACAAAATAGCAACCATAAGTAAACAAACAAGAAACTCCACCGGTTCAATATTAAGCCAGATATGACCTGAAGGATCGAGTCAAAGGGTAGTTTTCAATACACCATCACAACATGACTAAATATCATCATGGGTCAAAACTAGCAATATGCACTAACCTGTTGCTGCAGTTACTTGGGATTTAATGAAATGCCCTTTGTTTCTAAACCATTCAGCAATAAATGGTACACCCAAGTACATTGCCTTCTTCCCTAGCTCTTTAGCGGCCTGCCTTGCATATATGTAGCCAATTGTATTCAACATATCAGTACCATAAGCTGTAGAAAAAGACAATTAAATGGATCAGAATCATCAATAAATATTCATTTATATACAGGGACGTGCGCCAAAAGACTAAGGCCCCGTTTGTTTACACAAAACCACTATCTCATCTTATCTCAATCATTACAACTTTTTCAAATCCCCATACAAAAATATAATAAACAATTCAACTTTTTCAAATTTCAACATAAAAATAATACTAAAAAATATATTCTACTAATATTTTATTCAACTACTATTCAAAACATCTCATCTCATCTCATCTCATCTGTGTATCCAAGCGGGGCCTAAAATTGCACAAGATATATCCAAAATTTGATCTTTTCCATATGCCATAAGCCACTGCACGAAATGCTTGCTGATATTAAAAGCTTGCCAAAAACTTCATCCAAAGATAAGAAACCAGGTCAAATACCATAATTTGAGTGGTCTCCATCGACTAACTCATTACTCATACTCACTGACATTAAACAGGAGGACTATTTGTAAGGAAACTCTTTACATTTAATAGGTTAGTTTTCGTAATGAAAAGGGCACTGACTTAAACCTACTGATTAAATTTTCAAACATACCTAGTTGGATTCCAACTTGTCAGACAGAATAATGCTAAGAACATTAGAAAAACTTGATTTTCAAAAGAATAAAGACAAGGATTACCCGCATTGGATAGCCTTGCTACTTCAGCTTCAGCATGTCTGATAAACTCGTCTTTGTTTCCTTGTACATATTGGTTGAGTCGATCTTTCAGTATTTCTGCAAGCTTTTCTTCTCTTTCCTTCTGAACAACCTGTAGAAATGAGGCAAAAAAGAAAAAAGAAAAAAAAGAATGAGCATGAAACAAACAACGCTTGATTAATTTATTGGTTATTACTACTACTAATACCACAGCCGCTGCTGCCACCACTACTACACACCCGCGATGACTAATACTATACTACCCCTACCCCTTGGATTGGTAGAGATAACTCAAACACCACACCAAACTTGAAACTGTTACCTCCCCACCACCACCCCCAATATAGCAGATGTGAAATCATGGGTTCCTTGCCATTTAAATGTGCAAGTTTCAAGAAAACAAAAGAGAAGGTCCACTGAACTTAGATCATATGCCAACAATTAAAGACAAAACCATCAATTAGAAGAAAGGTTGAAACAGTTAAAAGATACTCATGCGACCGATAAAAAAAAAAAAAAGGTTAAAAAGATACTCATGCTGACAGAGTTCCATTACAATCCACACTCATCCAGAGTCCAGACATGCAAGGCCTATAATAGGAGGATGCCTTACTTTAATACCCCAACCAATCTTATGTCTTTCTCCTCTCACATTTGGTATGCTAACCATTAACAAGGTCAGGCATAACTCCCTAAGAACAACAAGGTGGTAAAAGAGCATAAAATAGTTGGGATCACCAATCCATAAAAGCATGTGTTCTCAATCTTCTGCAGTATTGAATAGTTTTGTTCTTCATGTTGCTATTACTTCCATAAATCTTTTGTCCCAAACATCAATTAGCAGTTGCATGCATACTTTGCTTATCCTAGTGGCCAATAATATTTATTGGGAGCATGTTCCTGAATAAGATGATTTGATGTTACAATGATGTTGGTCAATAAGTTGTGGTTGGCATGCCAAAGCATCAATCTCAGTGCCATAATAAGATCACCTTCATGGCGCATAACTAATAGGGCTGATCATGAACATGACACAAATCTAACCATATGCTATACCTAGATGTCTGTATAAGAACCACCAGTTTTGAAAGCAAAGTTAAGAGAAGAAAAAGGTGAACTGTATCACTGGTTCTAGTGTAAGAAAACTCCATTGCCCTTCTTTTCGTTAAAGCACTTTCACTTCTGTCGCGATTAACCATCCGACTTCAGGTTTTCAAAACAGTAATGAGAAGTCCAGTATAAGATAATATAAAATAATAACAAAAAACCCAATTGATGAGGTAGACTTGTACCCTCATTTTCTCTTGCAACTTTTTAGTATCAAACTGTTCCCCTTCTGTAAATATGTCTAGTGAAGCCATTGATGCCATTGCAAGCTGGCCTATGTATTCCTCAAAAAGCTCACTGCCAAAAAGCATCGCAAAGATAGCTGCAGGATCGATAATTGCTTCACTGCAATATTAGGGAACCACAAAATATATCAGAAAAAACTATATTTAAACATTTTCTTTTTGATAAGTAAAAACTATATTTAAACATAACAACAATTTCATTACAATCTACCTACATCATACAGGGAGACAGACACTATCAATCTTGAACTTCATCTATCAATAAATTAACAACAAGAAACTAACGTTGAGATTCCTGATTTCCCAAAAGAGTCATAAGCTTGCCGTTGGCCTGTATCACTCAATACTTGGTAAGCTTCACCCAAGACCTGAATACAAATGAATGAAAAATATATATTAATATATGTTTAGAACCAAATAAGACTAGAAGGAACATGGGAATTAGCACCATTACTCAAAATCTCCAGATTGCAAAATAACATTCCTAATGTTCTTTTTCTATAAGTAATAGACATTTTAAAACTTTTTAATAATAACTAGTTAAAATTTTTATTGAAGAACGCAAAAGACATTGCCCAAGTACATGGGACATATATAGAAAAAGAACACCAAATTAGAAATAGAAAGAAAGGCAAAAAAATTCAAGAAAACTCAGCCCATTAAAATCTAAAGCAGCCGCCCAAAGGAACAGAGTACTGAAAAATAAAATTTCAAACTTTTGATCGTCTGTTTATGATCCTCAAAATTTCTCTGTGTAACAACCAAAGAAAAGCTCAAGCCACATTTAGGCCCATACTCTAAATGGACTAGCCAATGTTACAACAGGAGCTCCTTGAAATCATTGCAAAGAGCAAAACTCCCTCCTAAACAATGTGGGATCTCACCTTCCTATACTCAATCCGGTGTATTACACTCTTCACTCATCTCCAACCACTAGACAGATAGGAACCATCTTTCACACTGCTGCAATTTGTAAGCTACCATCTAATACTCTCCAATTGGCAAGGATGTCTACTATTCTTCTAAGCATAATTGAAGCCAACCCAACTCTATGAAGATGGGTCTACAGATTCCCTGCTCTTTCTGCATATACAACAAATATATATTCTCAATGGTGACAACCTTCCCTAAGGAGGCTGTCCAAACAAAAAAAAAAAAAAAATTGCTTTCAAAGGCGCCTTAGTCCACCAAATAATCCTTCAAAGCAAAGAGTTGTTAGCCTGAGGTAATAAAGCCATGATAGAAAGATCAAACAGTGAACTTCCCTCTCTTCGACAGGTTCCATAGAATCTAATCTACACGTTCAGGTTGTAATTTAGTAGAGTAGAAGAGATTGAACTATGACGACATCAGCATTAAAAATCATGCGATGCTCTAGAAAAAGCTAACATTCCCCTTAGGGGATTGAATAGTGAACTTCCCTCTCATGTTGGTAACGCCAAAGCCACTTCCCTATAAGGGCCTAATTGAACAAAAGCAAGTTTTGAACTCCCAATCCTCCCTCTAAAAAGTTACCACATGAATTTGAACTTTTCACCTAATCAGCTCCATAAAAAGTTGTGTTGTACCTTCTGTATTAAATTGGCAACAATAGGGGGAAGGGAATCAAGGAAAAAAAATATAATTGGGTCAGTCCTAATATTGGATTGTTTTCATACTAAAGTAAGGAGATCTATATGTGTCGACAGAGATAAGGATGGTGCCAATAAACTCGCTTTGGATTATGAAACCATGGCAATGGTCAAAGCCATACCATTTAAATTCTATGCAAACATTGGACTTTGTCTAGTGATGTTACTTTTATATATCAGCACAAAAATTATTTAACGTGAAAAGTCAAAACTTTCTTCACTCTTATATAGAACATTCACGTTGTCAGTAGATTTGGATCCTTTCTTTTAACCAACCCCCACGCCAAAACTCAGAATCAGTGTTTGCAGTTAAAAGAGAATTATTTGGATTTTTCTTTTTGGTAAACAAGAATTTTATTGATAATAATGATAAGCATAGCCAATGTACATGGGAAGAATTATTTAATTTGAAGGAAGGATAAAAAACACCAATATTACTGATGATTGTTTGTTATGTCAGGAGAGTTGTGAAGAAATTCTTTTTGATAATTGTTGTGAAGAAATTCTTGTAGTAGATTAGAGACCGGTCAATTGTTTCATGTTGAATATGCATAGAGGGAGGAGGGGCTCTGATTACAATTATAAGTAACAGGATAAGTTCAATTATTGAGAAATAACAATAATAATAACTATATTTCCTTATCCAAAAAAAGAAAAAACTATATTTCCTATAAATAAATGAAGAAACTGAGAGTGAGTGGAAAATGAATCACGGCATTCATGTTTGGTTTGGGAAGGAATCATAGAAGTTAATCCTGGAAATTAGTCCGTTCAGACAGAAGCTTTTGTATCTTTCCATGGCTGTATAAAACACAACTTTAAGCATTTCTGATAAAATACAATATTCAATAAGCAAGAAGGAAAATCTTGCCTGAAAATTCTGTGCCGCAAGAGGATCATTTGGATTCTTATCTGGATGAACCTGTCGTGCCTGCAAGCAAGAAAGAAAAATAATCCATATGAGCTACAGATCCATTCATTTCTAGCTAGTGGGCATCAACACTGCATAGTATGTCAGGAGTACATTAGTCTAGACATGAAAAGAACACATAAAGCTTATGTCGACAGTACTTGTTGCAACTCCAATACATTCAAAGTTTTGACCAAATTGAAGAAAGTTTCTTTACATCCCCTCCTTATTTTTGGTACCCACGAAAATCATTGCAGAGTGCTAGGTGATGGAAGGGAGCACCAAATCCGTCATGCATTCAAAAAGTGAAGGAAGTTTCATTTGAGGTCTTTAGTTAAAGTTGGAGGGCCTTTAGTAATTGTTGAATGACGAATTAATCAAATGTATAACAGAAGCATACGAGATTAACAGAATAAAAGAATCATAAGGGAACAGACGCTTTAAAGCCGCAGGACACAACTTCAGGCCAGAAAACAAGATGGATAAAGGGCAGAAGACAGATGAAATCTGCAAAACCCTTAGGCTATTTAACAAAACTCCAGTGTTTTTAAATGAACGAGAGAGTCATTGGACTTAGTTTTAAACGCTAGCAACTCCTCGGATAGTTTAGTTGCTTCTCTTGTATGGAAAAGGTACTAAAAAAAGCTGGGAGAGAAAAGTGCAATATAAGGGGGAAAATAGAGAAGAAGGAAAGGGTAAAAAAGACGGGGGAAGAGGGGGAAAACGGTATCGGGGAAGTCAATCTCGTTAAAGGGTGTGATTCTGAAGTTTGCGGATATTTTGCCCAGAACACCATAAAAACAAGCCAATAATATCTAAGGCATTCCTCTTTAGGGCATCAACCTTGTATTGTACGAAATGATCGGCAAGGAAGAAAAAAAAGGGATTACGGGCGACCAAAGATATCGTAATTTCTCAGAACTTGTCGCATATAAATGAACTTAAAACATCCTCAAAAAGATATCGTAATCTCTCAAAACTTGCATATAATATATGGAATCAACCAAAAACCTCCCTTTGCTGATTATTTGACAAAATCGCGATGGGGGGATAATGATAGCAAGTAAATAACCAGTGTAGAAAAGAAAATAGAACAGAACGCGAAAAACGAAAAGGGAAGATTAGATTTCACCTTTATGTAATAAGCTTTCTTGATCTCGGCTTCGGTAGCTGTGGGGCTGACCCCAAGCACGTCATAGTATTCCGTCTCCTTCACCATCTCAAAGACTTCCCTCTTACGATCCCCCGATCAAATTATATGCCAGATATAAATTCCTCCCCGTCCAACTCCGGTCCGGAAGAGAGAGAGATTCACAGACCACAAGAAAACGTTCCCAGAGATTAAAAAATTACGCTACAGAGAGCCAAAGCAAAGAGAACCTGAAAAATAATTCACTTCCATGGATGTTTTATGATCTCGTAACAGGATGCATCACCTTTTTTATTTTGAAATTTTGACTACATGGTTTGGCATTTGTCATCTTGAATAATTGCAGGTCTTTTGCTATCGAGAATAACATTTAAAAAATATATAAAAATAAAAAATTTTTGTAGTTTTTAACTTTATCTAAGGGTATATAACTGAGTCGGATTTTTTTCAGTCCCGTCCGAAACTAATTTGAGAGTTTTTGGGCCGGATTAAACCTAGATTGGTAAAAAAAATTTCGTACCCGTCCATATCTGGATTTTAATCCGATTTTCGTAACCAGCTTTAAACAAAAAAAAATAAAAAACACTTGTTTTTATTCAAAACGATGTCGTTTTTCACCCCTGAGATTTATATCTCATTCCCTCGACCATTCTCGTTTCAGTCTCTGCGATTTTGGCAAACGAGTGAAATCCTAGCCCTGCCGTCACCTCCCTACCTCAGTGCCTCTCATTTCACTGGTTTTGTTCCGTCTGAAGTCGCCATTTGCCCCATCTCTCTCTCTCAACTACGAAATCTATGGTATGTTCATCTATCTCGCTCGGTTTGTATGGATTTGAGAAAGTGAGTTTTTTTGCATGTGAAATAAGATCTACAAGGTTTCCCTCTCTCTCTCTCTCTC
>QEOT01001161.1:72241-82442 GCA_003123785.1 Pterocarya stenoptera
AAATATAAGCAAATAACTTTCCAATTATCTGTCAAAATTAGATAAAACGAGGTTTTTAAAAAGATGTAAAATTTTAAATTTTAAAATAAATATAATTTTTTTAAATTGAGTTAAAAAACAATAATAATACATGAAATGCGTTATACATCCAAAAGAAAGGGAAACGCTAGAGAGCCCGATTTGAGCTCTCATTTCATGTTCTTGTCTGACGTGGGAACTAGCCTTTTTTCTTTTTTTATTTCATTTTTCTTTCTTTCTTTTTCTCTCCCTCACGTGATTTCTTTTCCCCTGCCCACGTATCCCTCCCTCCCTCCCTCCCATTCTCCCTCAGCCAGAACTCTCTCACTCGACTACCTGCAGACAAAATCCCAGAGGCCGCCATTGCCAATGCTTTTTCCAACTCCTGAAAAACATTCTAAAAGGGGCACCTCTGACTTTTTTCAAGGGATTTTCCACTCGCCCCAGTACATCACACACTCTATTACTAGCAAGAATTAAACATAGAAACAGAAAAACAAAGATTACACGGGAACTTTGGCTCAAAATGATGATAATTTGATGGTGGTAATGGCACAATATGATGATGATGATGATGGATCGTGTGGTAGTAGTAGTGGTGAGCAAGCTACTCCAGGAAACCCGTTTTTGTCAAGATGGCATTCCTCACTTTGCTAAGATCTCTTCCTTTGAGTGTCCTTCCAATACCTTCACACACAGAGAAAGATGAAATCTGGCTCCTTGCAAGCTTCCTAGCAATCCATTCATGTGGAAGGACCATATCACCATCATCAGCCTCATAATCACCAACACCATGATAGTCAACATGATCATCATTAGCAACACCATCGCCAGTACCATCCCCATCATCCAATCATGAAGCATCCCTAGAACCCATTTTGGCACATTTCCCATAAATCTTGGACCAATTAGGAATGTCCATGGTATTTGAGGATTGTTGAACCACTTTGGCTTCATGGGTTGTTGGAGTGTTAACCCTTGGGATCATCCTTAGGACAGAAGGGAGGCGCCACGCAGAAGAAGAACCAGAGGACTAGTCTTTGGATTTCCTCGTCATCTTGCAACTAGTACCAGGGAGGGGAGAGCCGAGTGAGAGAGTTCTGGGTGAGGCAGAATGGGAGAGAGGGATATGTGGGACAAAGGAAAAGAAATCACGTGAGGGAGAGAAGAAGAAAGGAAAAAAAAAGGGAAGGCCAACAAATCAGACTAGAACATGAAACGGGAGCCCAAATCGGGCTCCCTAGCATTTCCCTAAAAGAAAACAGAACGGATAGGAAGGGAGCAACAAGACTCATGTAAAAGATTTTGAAACTGTTTGGAAGTCTCGTTGACCGATAAGGGCAGTGTTACTATATGCGCAACTTTAACATCCGACTTATACATATTGACCACTGACTACGACGTGGTAAGTTTTTATTGGTTGGAAAGTATTCAAATTTTTTTTTATAATAATAAAAGTATTCAATTTTCGTTTCCTCAATCATCAACATTCCATGAACCTGGGCCCTGGTTGCTTTAGTCGACTGACGGGAATCCTTCTTTTCCTCGTTTGTAAATTGTATTGCAACCTTTTTATTTGATCCTGCCATCTGATGTTTGTAGTATTAGGTGAGATTNTATTCAAATTTTTTTTTATAATAATAAAAGTATTCAATTTTCGTTTCCTCAATCATCAACATTCCATGAACCTGGGCCCTGGTTGCTTTAGTCGACTGACGGGAATCCTTCTTTTCCTCGTTTGTAAATTGTATTGCAACCTTTTTATTTGATCCTGCCATCTGATGTTTGTAGTATTAGGTGAGATTTGGACAGTAAGTTGAAATGAGAAGAATTGAGATAAAAATTGAAAATTGAATAAACTATTATTTTTAATATTATTATTATTTTGAAGTTTAAAAAAATTGAATTGTTTATTATATTTTCTGTGAGAATTTGAAAAAATTGTAATAAGAGGACTGCTAGAGACACATAAGGATCCTACAAACTGACGTGTCACGTCTAGTTAAGTCTTTTTTTTTTTACTTCTTTTTTCCCTCCCAATCCCTTTTTTCCCCTCCTCCTCCCTTCCCTGTCTCAAACCCACGCCGTTGTCCCCAGAAAAGAGCCAGTGCGTTTGTCGGAACCAGCCACAGAAAACAATCGATGTCAACGTCGCTGCAGCCGTTCCCATCCCTCACCAGCAACAAACAACAGACCTCTCTCTCTCTCTCGGTCTCTCTTTCTCTCATATTCATTCTATTTTCCTTTGCAATTTTCTCAACAAACAAACAGATTAGGATTTTCCCTCTCAACAACCAAGCACAGAACAAATTTTATTTTCCATTCATTTTCTCAACAACCCAACAAGAACAAGCTGCGATTTTCCCTCTCAACAACTAAATAGAGAAAAAATATTATTTTCTTTTCATTTTCTCAAAAACCAAACAAAATTTTCCCCTTTCATTTTCTCAACAACCAAACATAGAGAAATATCCGACGACGGAATTGTGGGCGACGATGGTACTGGGTTGACTCCAGAAAGACGTTAGCAGTGGCACTAGGTAGAGAATCTCGTCAGCGGCACTGGGAGGGTCATGATCGTCGATTGGCAATGAGGAGAGTGGTGGAGGAGGGGCTTCCGTGTGTTGTCGACGGAGGAGAGTCACGATCGTCGGCTGCGCTAAGGAGAGTGGCCTAAGGGTAAGGGGGAGGAGGGAAGAATGGGAGAGGATAAGAGAAAAAGATGTCGGGGAGAAAGGGAAAAATGAAAAAAAAAAAAAGACACGTGACACATTATCAGTGTGCCACGTCTGTTTGTGAGATTCCTTTGTATCTATAGTGGTTTCCTTGTAATAAAAAGATGAGATGAATTGAGATCATTCTGAATCCAAACGGGGCCTTAATCATCGTCAACCAGCTCGTACAAACATTTCATTTAGTTGGAGATGACGGTTTACAGTACACAAAAGAAAAAAAAATGAATGACTAATTTGGATATTGAGAAAAATAACTTAAAAATATCTGAAAACAGTTGTATTCTCAAACAAATATTTAATGTATGATTTTGTCCGAGATTAATTCTCTCCATGTTGTTTTGCAACCATTTTTACAATTATTTTCGAGCTTATCACGGAACATAAGCAAATAAAAAAAAGGCAAAGGCTTGATGTCAAGGCTTAATATGCACAACTATAGAAGATAGTGGCTTAATAGTTTTTGGGTTACTATCTAGTGATTTGGCATATACAAGTCATTTGTTCCAATCCGAATACACACTCATTTTTATAGATTTACTCATTTAAGAATTCCGAATGAACCTAAGTTATTCAGCCTGATTTGTCTTATCTTATCTAATCATTATAACCTTCTCAAATTCCTAAACAAAATATAATAAACAATTCAACTTTTTCAAATCTCAAAACAAAAATAATATTAAAAAATTATATTCTAACAATATTTTATTTAATTTTTAACTTTTATCTCATCTCATCTATATAACTAAACAAGACCTAAAAAGTGAGGCTCTAGAAGAACGAATAGCGTGACTAAGACCAAAATACACCGAGGGAAGACGAGGGACATGTTGAAAGGGACATGATCCAAAGATGGTGCGGCATGGAACCTAAGCAAAAGGGAAGAGGATGGCGATGATGGAGAATAAGCCTAATAGCTAGAGGACCCCATGGGATGCCCAAGGCATGCATAGTTCCAAAGTTACCTCACAAAGTGCATGGCTAGAAAACTACTACAAAACCCTATAGATCCAAAGCAATGTGAGACACTCTCCATAACTTTTTTTTGGCATTTCACTTTTTTCTTTCCAATCTTCTTATATTCTTCTTTCCTTCCTACTCTAACTTAATCATTGGAGCGGTCACCCACCGACTCTTGTCAGCAAGCTCCATATTCAATTATCCTCTTGGCATGGTTCGACAAAGGGATGTGGAGAACAATGAGGTGAAAATTCTGAGCAAGTGAGGGAGAGTTTAGTTGCAAATGGTAAATAGTCAAGAGGCCGAGTGGGAAACATAGAGTGAAGTGCAGCTGAAGAAAAGCATGGGAACCTTAGACCGGGAATGGGTGTAAGGTTACTGTACTAACAATGACCATAACATATGGGAACACATCAGCCGTCTTGGCTGTGAGAGGAGCATAGCACGTGGGGATCCATTGTTTTAACTTGAAGCAAAACATTCAAAAACACATATTGGCGCCAACAATTTTGTAACGTGTTAAGACAAATTTAAATGATTAAATCTATTTCTTCCCATCGGCTTAAAATTTTGGGACAAATGGTGATGTTACATGGTATCAGAGCATAAGTCCTAAGTTCGAACTCTGATTCTACATACTATTTCATTTAATTAAATATATCACGTGTTGGAACAAGTGGTGATTTCACATCTTGAAGATGACAATTGCATCATAGAAATCTAAGGATAAGATTTTGCTAATATGGTGATTTCAGAAGTACAACTTTATTCTTGGGCAACCAGCACCTGATTGGTATCAGTTTGATGCCCTAGTGGCATAATAAAAAGCCATATTTTATCACTTCCTCCTCAACATTCATAAGCAAAAAAGTTCTAATAACATACTGTCAAACTGGAACATCTGCAACATCGTCCATGCTTGCAACCTCTCTTATGGTATTTTTGGAAGATGGCAAACCAGCAACCACATCGTCTTCAATACCGCACTCGTTTGTCCCTCTTCTGATCATGAAGTACCCATCCTGCGATCAAAATCAATTAGTAATTTAAAATTTGAGAAGGCACACTTTCAGATTGGAGTACGATTGGATTGAAACATACATCACCCCAGCTTCTATTCCACTGATTAGCAAGAAGCTGCAACCAAGAAAAATAAAAGTCAGCATATGATCTTTACAAATCTTGTAGCTACACAACTTGAATCATGTTATATGTAGGAAATATAAACATACCCAATAGTCTTCCCCAGAATCAGTCGTACCCCATCCAATTAGCTTTACAGCATGACCTCCCATTTCATCACCTGAAATATGTTTGTAAACTCCAGATTTGTAGTGAGCAAAATCCTGAAAAATGGTTAGAAGTACCAACAGTAATCAGAATTATATCATGCAACAGAATTGGCGAAAAGCAAAAATCATTTTCTTACAACTGACTTTAAATGGGAAATGATTGAAACCATAAAGGACATGTCTGGATATTTAAACTAATGGAGAAATAGCTAGAAATGTCTCTTCCATTTTGATCACTAATAAAAGTTATCTTACTTATCCAAAAACCATCAGAGAGAGGATGAATTAGAGTGGTTTCCTGAACTGCAATAAGGCAGCTTGTGTTTCAAACTTTCACCCATAAATGGGATTTGCTTTCCCATCATCTTTGATATTTCAAAGACAGTATCACCATTACAATCTCTGAATTTAGTTTCTCAAGTTCTTAGACACAGTTGCGAGAAAAAGCTCTTGTTGAAGAGGTGTTGGTGAGTGGAATGTGGAGTCTGCGTGGCATATATGTATTCTCAATGGAAGAAGTCTGCTTGATCAGCCCAATGCACCACATATACAGAGAGGAATCCAGGCTCTCCAGAGAAATTGGTAATACTAGGGAAGTTCTATCTTCTGACACAAGCTTTAATTTCTCTCAAACTCTGTAAGCTTTGTTTTGAACAGTGTTAGTTACACAATTGTGAACCACCTTTATCCACACCTTTAATTTGCAATGTTGATTATCAACTTTGACTAACATCAACCGAATGAATGAGAGGTGTGCTCAAGAGGCCACCTCAACCGGTCCATTCTTGTAAACTTCTGCCATAATACTGTAGGGACCAGAGTTGATTCTATATGCACTCACACTATACGGCTTTATTACTCCATAGCTGGTTCTTATCTACACACTTCCTGACACACTTGGAGTATGATATGCAGGCTCGCAGCCAGGGTGGGAACAACCAATATCATCAAAGTATGGGTCACACTGCCAAATGGAAATTCTTTTCATTAAGCATATATGACAAAGAAAGTTGATCATGCAAAATGGGGGTGGGGTGGGGGCTATAGAGTCAGGGTAACAAGTACAGGCTAAGTAGTTACCTCTTCAGTGACAACACCATGGTGAACAAAGTATCGCCAAGCATAAATTGGATATCCCCCATCACAACCACTTCCGCACATAAAGCCAAAGCACGCTAAGAGATCATTGACAGAGAGAGATATATTCTGCAGTAAACCATATATAGAAATTTGCCCCCCGAAAAAAATAGTCCGTATGGATATATCAACGAACAAGAAAAGGCTTTCAATTCCCATAAGATGTTCTGGTTACCATGCCAAAATGGATGCAAAAACGATCTGATAGTGATTCAACAGCACCAAATGCCCAACAAGAACCACAGTGACCCTGAATCATCCAAACTCACCAGTTTTGAGAATTTTCAGAAGTCTTCTATGTAAGGAGATATAATGTGAGGGGATTCAAAACAGAATTACCTGATCTTTAATAATGAAATTGGGGCCAGAATTTGACATATGAACAGAGAGGAAACCATCAGGACTTCTGAGAGAATCTCTCGATGGCAAAATATTAGAACCAATCAAGGTAACTAACCTAGAATTCTTCCAACTGTAGTGCACTGCGGCCAAGCAGTTCTTGCATCAAAACTACTAGGCAACTTCAAGGATTTCGGATGAGTCATAAGAGGGATACTCTTCAAATCCTTTTGAGGTAGCGGTTTGACTCCAAGAAGGTGCTTAAATTCTCCAACCTCATGTGCATAACAGACATTGGCAAATAGAAAGTTTATACATGTGTCAAGCAAATAAAAGAGAGTGGAAGAAAAATTCGAACTTGGTCAGAAAATGTTCCAGCCAGTTTGAAGACTCACGGTATAATTAGAGAAGCGAGGATTCATGGCAGCCTGCCATCCAGCCATAGGGTCTTCATTAATCTTTTTGATGATTGACTCCTGATATGACCATAACACTTAAAACATTTTGAATTCCACTCAAAGCAAAGAAAGTCTTGTTAACTTGCTTATGCCATAGTTTTACAAAGATATCGGCAGTTTATTTTGAAAAGCACAAGCTCCCTGAAGAAACTCTGAATATCTATTCCAAGGATGTTGGCGGTTGTAGATTTTTTTCATTATTTTATTATCAAAACACAGACTTATTTCATTAATTTATTCTATTACTCACCAGAGAAGGGTGGATCTTCAGCAAGTAAGGAAAAAACCTGAAGGATATGACAGTTAAGTTTGATACTAGGAGCTTGTTCGACTGCAATGACCTGCAGACAATAGTATACCCTTCAGAAAAGAGCTTCCTAGAGAAAAAGCTCTACGGTAAGTTAAATAAGTTTTAACTTCATACGACAACCAAATTGGAGACAACAGACATAACGATCACAGCTGCAAACTGGGAGTACTCGGGCCAAGAAATTTGTACTAGAATAAGAGTCAAGATCATGGTCACAGACAACGGAGATTATTCGGCAGCAAACAAAGAACAAAGAGATAGAAGGGCAGGAAGAATTAGACGTTGTTATCGGATGAGCGTAGGTGAGATAAAAGATGAAAGTTAAATAAAATATTATTAAAATATTATTTTTATTTTATAATTTAAAAAGAAAAAATATCATGTATAAGTTGTTATTCATTCTCATATTTTTATTTAAAATTTTTTTTATAAGGTGTGATGTGTTTTTTATAAGATGTAAAGTGTGAGTTAATAAATAGTTGTTGAAACGAAAAGTTTTATTTAAAAAAAAATTAAATTATTTATTATATTTTATATAAAAATTTAAAAAATTTATAATAATTAAATTAAATGAGATGAATTGAAAAAGTTTATAATCAGTAATTCGGAACTTTTAACAGCACTTTCTAAACTGATTTGAGACTGTCGACTTCGTAAGTTGGACAGAACATAATAAAACTTCTAAACAATAAACGTACGAGAGATTATAATGGTGATCGTGAGTAAATAAGAGGGGGGACGTGGGTGAGCGGAAGAGAGAGAGAAAAAAGAAGTACGTACCGCCGCTAGCAGCGGGTGAAAGGCGGGAAAGGCTGCCAATAGTAACAGCAAAGACGCCAAATACAACTGAGATGCGGCCATTGCCCCGCCTTTTTGCCGATCGAGGTTGAAGAATGAAGGTGATGAGGTGAAGCTTTCACGTGCGTGCGAATAAATAAATGGTTGTCTCCCCTATGTATCTATTGGGACTCCCAAGAAGATAATCAATAAAAAAAGCCAATAAATGTAACCTATCTAAATATTACGTTGCATGACAATTTTTTACACCATTGGGTTCAAAGTATAATTAGAGTTAAATAGTTTGTTATTCGAGATGTACTGTAACAGCAATGAAATTTTATAGAAATTAATTAAAAAATTAATATGTTTTTATATAATATGTTATATTTATTTTATAATAAAAATAATTTTATAATTTAACGTATTAAGGACTATTTGAATTAGAAGTAGAGTTGAGATAAGTTAAGATGGTTTGTGAATAGTAGAATAAGATATTTTATGAATATTATTTTTTAATATTATTATTATTTTAAGATTTAAAAAAGTTGATTGTTTATTATTTTTTTTGTGAGAATTGGAAAAGATTTTTTTAGAATTTAAAAAAGTAAAATTATTTATTATATTTTGATGTGGGAATTTAGAAATATTTTTTTAAAATTTGAAAAAGTAAGATTATTTTGATATTAGAATTTAAGAAGATTTTTTTGAGATTTAAAAAAAATATTATTATATTTTGTGTAAAAATTTAAAAATATTTAAATGATAAAAATAAAATGAGTTGAGATAAATTAAAAAAGATTGTGAATTTAAACAAGGCCAAATTACATAATTTTATAAAAATATTACGTTACAGCTAAAGCATTTTTAAGCCAATATGTTAACAGCCAATCAAAATTACACCACGCGTTAAATAAAATGAGTTAGATTTTTTTTTTTTTTTTTGAGTTAGATTTGATAAACTGATTTGACATGACACGACCTATCAATCATTGCTCCTTTGTATGTTATGCTCCCATATTTTAGACATAGTCATCGGGTTGTTTTGAGGAAGACTATAAATATTTAAGTCGTAAAAATATTTTATAAAAATAAAATTATAAATTAATATGTCTATTAGATTACAAATTATTTTTATTATAAAATAAATAATAAAATTATATCTAAATTTATTTTTATATATAACCTCTATGTAATTATTGTATTATCTGAATTCGGATTGGTCGATTCTCCATGCTAGATTGGTAAACCTATTTACTCGGACGTTGTAACTAGATATTTTTAGGATCCGTTTGGAGTTTGGATTAAATTTAGATCAATTCAGTTCAGTTTAATTTTAAGTAATTATATTTAGATGTTAAATTGAGTTGAATTTTTTCTGAATAGTAGTGAGTTGAGATGGTTGATTGAGTTTTGTGGAGTTCACTTGAGATGAGTTTAAGTATGTTTAGATGTTGAGATGAGTTTAGATATATATATATAAAATTATAAAAATAAATAAATTTATCATTAAAATCTATTGTTGACATGCATTCCTTCTACTGTCGGCGCAAAAAGATTTTTTTTTTTTTTTGTACAAACGAACCTGCAGCATGCAGGTGGTCTGCCAGGCAATAGAAACTAATAGAAAAATAAAATAAAAAAGGCAACATAAACCAATAGAAAGCATGCAGGTGGTCTGTCAGGCATGTGGGCCCCATGAGAGAGAAGTAAAATCGAGAGAACCATTAAAATTTGTCAATTATGGGCCCCACGTTGAAGTGAAATTTGAACTGAACTCACACTTGGATAAATTGTGTTTGGATAATGAAGGCAGAGTACGTATGAACTTCTCTGAGGGCAGTTAAGGTTTCAAACGAAGCCTAAATTTATCTTAACTCGAAACGTTTTTACACATAGAACTTATAACCTTTTTCAACTCAACACATTTTTACATGTGAGATCCATAATTTTTTTTAATTTTCTATAAATATATCTAAACTAATCTTAACATTTAAACACATCTAAATTTATCTTAGGTGAGCCTCATAAAACTTACTTCACTATTTCAACTCATTACTATTCTTAAAAAATTCAACTCATCTCAATTCAACTCAACTCAACATTACGAGACATTAAAGTACTTGGCAGGCCCGATTATATTAAATATGGCTTCTGGAATTATATACGTACTATCCT
>QEOT01001164.1:1807-35999 GCA_003123785.1 Pterocarya stenoptera
AACTATAAATAAATTAATAATACATATAAGAGCATATATTACAAATTTTAATACGAGTTTAATAAAGTCGAGTACAGCTTCCACGAGTTTTACTTATTAGTCTGACTCGAATCGACTTAAACTTATACAAATTTAGCTGGTTTCATATTTAAATTAATATTACTAAATGAGCTGAGCTCAAATGAAATGGAGCCACAGTCATTCATGAACAATTGTTCATTTCCAGCCCAACATGTTTAGTGCTGAGGGGAGGTGAAAATTCTGATTATCTAATCAATCCCAAAAAATTTACTACCTTGAGTCCTGACACCTCTTCAACGTGGGCAGATTTTTTTTTTTTTTAATGAGTGTTGATTACTTCCAATCCCATTTTATTTTTGTATTACACTTTTCTCAAAAACCTTACCTGTATGGAAAAATCTACAATCAGAACCCGGTGTAAACCAATGCTTTACATCCTCGGATGGTATGACCTGACACCTCAGCTTAATTATATATATATATAAATATATATTTATATATTATTCTATAATAATAAGCACGAATAGCGGGTGAACAGTATTTTTGTTCATCCGTGTGTGGTCCATATTTGGTGTGTCGTGCCGTTTTGTCCTTGTGTTGTGTTCTTTTGTGTCCGTTTAAGTGAAGGCATTTTAGTCTTTTGATACAGTGCGTCATAGGGTCGGCAGCTTGTCTTCCTCTTTTATTTACATTTCCTTACTAAGCAAGGTTACAATTCTGTACTTATCCTTCTTAGTGGCTCTAATTAAGATTTAATATCTGAATTTATATGTCATGTTTATCCAAAAAAGTGCAGGAAATAAATAATAATAAAGAGATTTTTTTATCCTTAAGAGACAAAAAGCGTAGAAACTCAATATAGTCACATTTAATTCACAAAATTTCGTATTGAGATATACATTTCCCATGTTCACGTGGCTTTAATTGCAACAATAATATAAAGTTCTTACTTTTGGAGAGTAGCACTAGGAATGCTAGTAATGACTTGTTCAAATGATACCTCATCGAAATTAATTCGAATAAACAGATTTGCGTCACTTTTTTTCTTTTTTCTTTTTTCCTTTTTTTTTGGGGGGGGGGGAGTGTGGAGTGGTTAGGCAATGAGATATCACACAATCACGAGAATCTATTTATTTTCTAGATATTAATGCTATATATATATAAATTATAAATTGTCGGGCATTGAAGATGTCGACTCGATAACGACGTAAGGATCCATTATTATTTGTTCAAGTTATGCTAGGACCAACTAGAACTCGGAGCAAGTCTTTTTATAATATTTATTTCTGTTATAAATGTGTTTCACTACTACTAGCTCACGATCACCTGCAATCAAAAAGTAAGATGGCTTAGAGTGTTCAATGGAACATCTCCGATGCCTAAGTCAGTGATCGAATAAGCTCTTTAATTCCAATGAATCATGTCTTTTATATACTTGGGTTCTTTGTTTATATAGAACTTTGAAATGTTCTGTTATTAATTGATAACGGACATATCTATTATTTAAAACTCAAACCTAGAAATAAGGGATTCATCTCATATTAAACTGAAATGACAACTATTTTGATCCCATGCCACTTTCGGATGGTTACCGACTCGGTGTTGGCGATGGGTTGGACCCTCCCAAAACCGAGCTGGGTTTCAGGTACTGATGGGTTGGACCCTCCCAAAACCGAGCTGGGTTTCAAGTAGCGAGGTGGGTTACGGGCTTGACTAACGGCCCAGGCTCATTTGGGATTAACCGGTTATAATATCCTCTCCAATTTCTTTTGTTCTTTTTTCTTTTTTTGTAATCTTTATTATTCGTTTTATTTTATATTAATTTTCTAAATGAATGAATCTTACAGATCAATAAATAGAAACATCCTGCATGTGTTAGGGGATGGCATGTAGACATAGAGTAATGTATTCTCTTTTATCGACATCAAATCTGGAAATTTTTGTAAAAGAGTTTTGCTATGTACAAGCAAATTTGCGTACCAATCTGCGTACTAATGTTGTTGCTTTCATATTCTAAATTCAAATTAGCATTGTTTTCAATAAAGTTTACTTTCTGACCAATCATATTGAATGGGTGCGCGTATTAATGCGCAGAATCGCTTATAACTAGATTTTTTCTTTGTAAAATGGCCTCAAGATGGTATTGCCAAAGGCTATGCGCTTGTGAGATGTAAATATGCGGAATCACAAAAAAATAAAAATAAAAAGTATGAAGAGAAGGGAGACACTTACTTTGTTGCTAGGTTGTATGAAAGAGTATGAAATGAAAAAAAAAAAAAAAACAAATGCAATAACTGCCCTTACTACTTTGTTTGGGCGGATTTTACCCTTAACGTGAGGTTTAACTTTTAATGCTAAAAATTTATGAAAGCTTAATTTTCCATAATTATTATTGCTTTCTATACATTGATGTTTCTTTTTAAGTGGTAAATAAAAAGATTAATTACTCTCCGTAAAAAACACAAAATTTGATCAATTATTCAAAAATCCAAGTCATATAAAATCCAAGTTTCAAATTAAAAATGAAAAGGGGAGAGAGAGAGTTGAAAACGTTGGATACTTTTATATAAAATCAGTGCATAGTTAGCAATTTGTATTTGCGAATCATATTCACGTTGTTTCAAATTGTGAGTATTAGGCTATATAAATCGAAAGCAGTAGGCGCTGGGCCTTACTCCTGCGCACCGAGACCCTCTCTCTCTAGAACAAACCCAGACCCTCTCTCTCTTGAACAAACCTTTTGAATCCAGCAAGAGGGGGTGGGAGCTTCGGCTCCCTCCCCCCTCTCTCCTCCCGCCCACCTCTCTTGTCTATGTAGTTAGTGTTGTGTGTTTTTCTGTGTTTTTTCAGAGCTCTCAAAGGGAGAAGCGTCGATTTAGGAACTACCGGCCACCACAGGCCCGAACGCGCCACGCAATTGTGTTGCCCAGCCGTCGATCTACAAGACTACCGAATACGGTATCGAACGGAGCAGCGAGTGAACCGCACGCGCGGGTTGAAGATCCCCGAGTTCTCAGGCGCGTGGTCATCACGCGCCACTAGAGAGTCCTCTGACGTCGCCACACGCGGTGTTTCCGGCGTCTGTGAGTCGGTTTCTTCCAAGATCGCTCAGCCGTTCTCCGTCCAGTAAGGCGCGTGGGCTGCACGCGCCACAGCAGCTCCTTTTATGCACTGCTTAGGCAGTCTGTTGCTATGTAGTGTACGCGCCAGTGCTTTTATTTGCTTTTGTTTATATTTTCTTTGTGCAAAGTTGTTTTAGTTTAATAAAAATCCAAAAAAAAAGAAAAAAATTTGTCCTCCCTCCGCGCTGTCGGATGGTGGGGTTTGGTGTCCCCTACCCTACTTTGTCGGGGTATAAGGGTTGTGTAACCTCTGTCGTGTATAGAGGGGTATACTCTCTAAGACCTAGGTCTTTAAAGTTTTACCGTCTGGACTAGACCTTGTCAGACATCTAGGTGTTCTGAGGTGCTCTTAACGTCTGTAATTAGCTTGTTCTCAAGTCATATTTGTATGTCCTATCTTAATGAAGGATGAAGATCCATTTTTATCAACAAAAAAAAAAAATCGAAAGCAGTACTTAATAGACACATGCAAAAGTACACATCATTCAAGTTTGTATATATTTTGTACTCAACTGGCGGTGAACCTGTAATTCTATACATCATTCAAACCGATTTTTAGTCCAAGCTCAGAACCTGTCTAGAACATTATGCGATACTCAACTGTCCCAACCACTTGCCTTTTCAATACATTAATGCTGCAATAAATATATTTTGAGAGCACATAGGTTTTCTTAGAACGACAACCTTTTCACCATTTAGAAGATGCTTCTATTTTTTCCTTTGCCTTCATTACTTTTATATCTCCCTTGTCAATATTATTTATATATATATTCAGGTACTAAAACTACTATAAGGAAATTACAAAACAAAATAAAAAGCATAATGAACCAGCTTAAAGCACAAATTAGATGTAAGCATTATCTTTTAAAACTGTAACTGTAAAAGTAAGATTAGTAAGCGACAAAAACGAAGCAACAAGCAAAACAAGCAAAAGTGTGATTTTCACTTCCATGACAAAGCGCTCAGAAGAGAGAGAGATAGAGTTGTAATAAATTTCATATGGGGCCAGTCATCCAGGTCTGGGAATATTTATAGGGTTTCGAGATGTTGGGTAATCGAGTTTGGGTCCAAGTACATAGTATTGTTATTATTTTTATTTTTGTCTTCATACTTTAAAGCTCCCTTACCAACATTAGAGATGTATATTCTAGAAAACTATATATTCTATAGGAAACCATCCTACGACTCTCTCTCTCTCTCTCTAAGTTGATATTAATATCCATTACCATATATAGTAGCAGGTTGGACCAATTATGCCTATCCTAATAAGTAATATCTGCCTCATGCATGCTTTCATTTCAACGATACTAAATTTATGTAAGTCCTAAATTTAGTATTGTGTGAGCCAAGTACAATCATCTCTAATCTGTACTTATGACTATAATGGTTGGGAATTAAAAGGAAAATGATCAACACATGCAGTGACATTTTTTAAAGAAGTAATTTAAAGGTATTAATGATACCTTCTCATAATGGGCTAAGTGTGAATGAATCAATTGTAAGATTTTCCTAATATGAAAGGATAAATATTTTTTTTTTTTATATATAACTGTTTATTATGGAAAGATATCATAAGATTTTAGAAAGCAGTAACTCCAATAATTTCCAATAAAGTTATTTTTTTCTATTTTTTAATTATTTTATTTGTATTTGGTCAACTTTTATTGGATACACACAATATTATATATATATATATGTATACGCACACTAGTTTTTTTTAAAAAAAAAGGACTAGTTATCACTAGCTTGCTTATAAAAAATATATATATATGCATATAACGTATGATATTTAGTTCTTAATAATAACTACTCTGACCCTCTATGTAACTATGGATTAGCTAATAACCAAAGTACCTTTATTGTACTTAATCCATTATGTTCATGTAGCCTTATACATGCTTCTGATTCTTGATTATCAGCTGAAACATTCAAACATTTAAAAATATTGTAGAGATAAGGAGTGAGTTATCAACAATTCAGTAAGCAAAGAACATATACTTATATGTAAACATGAACTTTTTAAGAGAGTTCAAATTGCAGAACTAAAACATTTCCGTTTAAATATGCAAATCCAAAAACGTATTACCAGAAAATCAGAGCGACATTTCAAGCTGTTCATATTCAAAAATCAACTGTTCATATTTAAAGATTCTTTGGCATAACATGACTGAACATTTTCATCTTATCGCATCGTATCGTATCACCATATCATATCATATACCATGTTTAACCCCCGTGGTAGGGTTGTGCTATTCCCAGTAGCCAAACCAGGCAGTATCATATTGTGAGACTTTTCCTTATTCATCCTCAGAGCCCTGAGTGTGCACAATAGAAAGAACACCAAAAAAACCACTTTGTTTCCAAAGTGGGTGCACTTATATCATATCAGAAGTGTTGGTACCAACCATATAACTGAATTAAAAGTATCATATCAGAACCAGAATCAGAATAGAATGGCAAGTCATGCCAAAAGTTTTTCAGATGCATATCATATCTAACAAGTGCTGACATATTTATATTATTTTCATATGATCAAAAACAGATCCAAAATATTTTCATATAACATGTACAAAATTCTCAGATTTCATATTCGCTCTTTTGCACATTTCAGAAATTTGTCAAATATTACTCATGTCTATACTATTAATGTCAAAAAGCATTTTCACAAACAAAATAATTATAATTTTGAGACAAAATATTGCTCTTCTACATTATTCATGTCTATGCTAAAAGACCATTTCCATATTTTAGAAAGAATTATAATTTTCATCCCAAATAATTATTTTTAGAGACAATTTACTTCGTTCCTAAAAATTAAATTTCTTGTATGTCTGCTTACTTTTTATCTAATCAGATAGGCGCATTACCATATATAGTAGTTAGGTTGGACCAATTCTGCCTAGAGAAATACTACTCCCGCATACGGAAATCCCAACTGTGGGATTTTAGTTTTTATAATTTTTTTTTACGTAGTAATTAAGAATATGTATTTTTGTGATGTTATGATATTTTTTTAAATATTTAAAAGTGTTAAGAAAATATATCTAAAAAATAATTTTAAAAAAAAACTTTTTAAAACCAGGCGGAATCCCCCATTTGTGAGTGTAGCATCACTCTTGTACCTATCCTAATAACTAATATCTGACACTTACATTAAAGTCCTGCATGCTTTCATCAATGATACTTCCATATCTTACCACTGATATCAACCCACTGATTGTGACCGGTACCACCACCTGCCTTAAATAAAAATGTTATTATAGGTCTTAAATTTATTTATTTTTTTATTTTTAAAAAAACACTTAAAATTTGCACGACTTACAATTAGGCTTGCAAATATTATTTTTGAAATTACATAGTGGATGAAATATTTTGGGCACGTAAGAGAGGAAAGTTATTGTAAGTGAAAGTGGAAGAATTTAATTGAAACGAGTGAAAAATTTACGGAATCGGCTTATTGAAGCCTCGTCCTCACGTTGGTTTACATCAATAGTAAGACATGGAAGTATCATTGAAATGAAATAATGCATGAGGACATTAACGTAAGTGACAGATATTACTTATTAGGATAGGCATAATTGGTCCAACCCGCTAGTATATATGGTAATGGATATTAATATCAACTTGAATTAATGGATATTAATATCAACTTAGAGAGAGAGAGAGAGTCGTATGATGATTTCCTATAGAATATATAGTTTTCTAGAATATACATCTCTAATGTTGGTAAGGGAGCTATAAAGTAAACGAAGACGAAAAAAAAAAATACCAAGACTATGTACTTGGATCCAAACTCGATTACCCGACATCTTGAAACCTTATAAATATTTCAAGACCTTCATGACTGGCCTCGTAACTTTGTCTGTGAAATTCATTACAACTCTCTCTTTCTCTTCTAAGTGCTTTGTCCTGAAAGTGAAAATCACACTTTTATTTGTTGTTTAGTTCTTGTTGCTCACTAATCTTATTTTTATAACTACAGTTTTAAAAGGTAATGCTTACATCTAACCCCACATTTTGACTTTGACTCTAATTTTTATTTTGAACTAGTTTATTGTGCTTCTTATTTTGTTTTGCAATTTTCTTATGATAGTTTTAATACACTGAAATTGATCTACCTATATTATGGAGTTTTCTTATAGCGTGCTTGTAGACTCTCCCTGATCCCTCCCCCAGTTCCCACCTCTCTTTCTCTTTAAATTTGGCTTTGTTTTAGAATTTTATAATATCCTCATCTCTTTCAACATTAGAGATGTAATGCTTAAGTATTTGTGTTGAAATGGATGAAGATACCATAAAATTTTAGACTAAAGCCAAATGGAGAAGAAGAAAGAGAGAGGGGAGTTGGGAGGGATTACTCAGAGACCACAAATATACTATAAGATCTTTTAAAAAATTAGATCAATTTTAATATACTAAAACTATTGAAAAAATTACAAAATAAAATAAAAAACACAATAAACTAACTCACAGCACAAATTAAATCAAAGTCAAAATAAGAATTAAATGTAACTATTACCTTCTAAAATTATAATTATAAAAATAGAACTAATGCTGCAATAAATATATTTTAAGAGCACACAAGTTTACTTAGATCGACAACCTTTTCACCATTTAGAAGATGCTTCTATTTTTTCTTCTTGCCTTCGTTTTTTTCATATATATAAATATATATCTACTATATATATATTTACAGATTTGCCGTTAATTTTGCATTCTTCACATAACCGACTATCTATAATATACAAACACAAATAATAAAAAAACAAGTTTCAAATCTACAAAAAAAAAAAAACAAAAACAAAAAAACAAAAAACACTTCCAAATGTTACAAATATACTCTCAGATCTCTGAGGTGGAAAAAAATATGCTAAAATCGTAGAGAAAATTACATATCGAAACAGAGGAAGAGAAAAATATCTATAAATGAGAAAATGAGAAAATAACAACATTTTCAGATGTGGAGAAAAGAGGTTCGAATCTGTAAGGGTTCGTAAAAAAAAAAAAAAAAAACAAATATCCAAAGAAAAAAATTATAACAGGAAAAAAAAGGCAGATATAAAACGGAAAAAAAAAAACAAATAACATTTTCAGATCTGAGAAATAATCTGAAACCTGTGTGAGTTGAGAAAAGAAAATGCTAAGAAATAAAGAAACGGCTACAGAGAGACGGATAAAACAAATGAAGAAGAAAAAATTCCCAGATTTGAAAAATATAACCTCAGAGAGATAAAACAAAAAATAAATTATTATTTCGAAGTCTGAGAAAGTTATAACAACAAAAATAAGTGCACATATCAAATAAAAGAAAATTAACATTTTCAGATCTGAGAGATAATATCTCTGCTGTGTGAGTTCCGAAAAGAAAATTCTAAGATATAGAGAAACAGCTACAGAGAGAGGGATAAAACAAATGAAGAAGAACATGACAATATACATCAAACGAAAGAAGGAAAAAAATATCCACATCTGAAAAATATCACCTGAGAGAAGAAAACAAAAGAGAAGAAAAGAAGAAGAGGAGAATAGAGAAAAACAAAGAGAGGGTGAATGAAGAAAGAAGGGTCTGGGAGGTGAAAGCGGTGGGGTCCCGTCGAGATGTGTTTATAGGGAAGGGGGAAAAAATCTAGGGTTTGTGATAATAAAATGGCACTGTATGGATTTGGGGTTAGAGCATTGGCAATGGCCATTGCCAAGTCCAAAATTTAGTTAAAATTTTAACTTTTAGCTATAGTATTAATTTTTGGCTAGGTGAGTCCACATTGGACTAGTTATCTTAAAGTTAAAATAATAATATAATATTATATATTTTAATTTTTTTTTTAATTTTACAAATACACTTCATATATTTTAATGATATTTGACAAAAAAATTTTAAAAAGATAATTCAAAGAAGTAGATCATCAACTTAATTAGCATGTTCAAGAACCTATGAAAAAAGAGCACTTCATGTTTAAATTTTTGCAAAAAAAAAAAAGTATAACTGCGTTCTTTAGTCCAAATTTACTTCATGTTTAATGTTCATACTCTGAATTCATATAAAGGAATTCACAAGATTCCAGCACATTCAAGTCCAAATTCACAAGATTCTAAATTCAAGTCCAAATTTTCAAGACACAGTCCACACAATCCACAAGGCACTCGGTAAACAAAGACAACTATTACATTCTTCCCTGCTTTTAAGAAATATAACCTTGTATTCAAGTATTCCTTGCTCAAGTATTCAATAGATTTGTATCGAGGCAAGGCACCATAGAGATTCTACTTCTCCATTCTTCCCTGCTTTTAAGAAATATAATCCTTCACTAAGCTCCTTAAATGAAAATGGAAAATCTCTAAATGGTCCCTAAGTTTTGAACAAAAAAAAATGTTCATGAAGTACACAGACAAAATAGCCCCCAAGTAGGCTACACTTATCAGTTTTGTAGGCTGCTCTTATTACTTCTACAATGCCAAAACGCAATACTCCTATAATCCACCAGTAAAATAGAAGAATTCTGTTAAAATAATTTTACCAAAATGTTTTTTGGATATTTATAAATGCTCAAGTCAACTCATCCGGTTGTTTAGTCATCTAGTCATGCCAATTCTTGCTCTGATGGAAATTGACAAATGGTGCAAGAATAAAGGTAAAGCAGCATTATTTTTATCAATTTTTGTAAGTGGAAACTCATCAAGGCAGGCCTTTCAAACCCACCCTGAGGAGTAAACATTGGATATATGACTCTACTTTCCATCACTGTATATCAGGTATTTCAAGTGAACTCCTAGTGCAGAACATACCAAATAGTATCAGATATATGACTCTACTTTCCCACTGAGCGATGCCATAACATACCAAATAGCAACTAGCATACATACACTCCTTACCAATAAACAATTTTTAATGTACAAATGCAAACCAACAAAAACAGCAACCAAATATACTCAACTACTACTTTATGCTTGACCAATCAGAAAGATGCTTCACACCAAATACCCATAGAGAATTCTAAACTTGAACAATTTTTAATGTAAAAATGCAAACCAAGCATAATATACAATGGGATATACTGAAAAATTTGGATTTAGTTTTTTTATTGTTAGAAATGTTAGGCCTGATCAGGATGCAGAGGGTGCAAAGGCAGCTGGTATTTGGTTGATTGATTAAAAAATTACTTGACAGGTTGCAGAGGGTGCAAAGGCAGCTGGTGCTTCACGTATCATTGGCATAGATATTGACAACAATAAGTTTGAATGAGGTAAATCTTGAGTTCTCTCTTTTCTGCATTTCTTATATAGCATTATATTTGGCAGTTACCTTCTATCATTTTATTAAAGCTCATAGATTGCCTCTTATAAATAAAACTTCTTGACTACCTATCCAAAAAAAAAAAAGAAAAACTCATAGATTGTTTTCTTTATCAGTAAATAAGAATTTTATTAAATCTTACGAGTTATCATCAAGGTTATTCCATATTTTGAATGTTCAATGGCACTTGTAGATCAGCCCTGAGTACCGAGTGAAACAAGGGAGAAAAAGTTGTCCTGTACTTGAGGAAGCTTTTCCTAAGAATAAGTTTTCTCATTCATTTATTTCAATCTTGCAGCTTTTGATAGGCTTTTCCCTTTCTTTGAGCAACATATGTGATAATATGACAATAGATCATGATCTGGCATTTCAACAGATGCATGAAACCCAACCTCTAATTACAACCTTCCAAGCAAATCAAGTCAAACAACTTCCAAAATTTGAAAGCAAATCAAGTCAAACAATTTCCAAAGCAACAACCTCAGTAACAATTAATCAGCAAATTAATTTCAAAAGCCATCACATAAACAGAAAATTAAACCAGATGAATCTGAAGAGGCTCATTTGTAATCTTGAAAACTCTTTCCATTTGGTGAAATAAAATTAAAACTACATTAGTTCCAACAGAAAATTAAAACTTAGTGAGTTTATCAATATTTTAAACTGATATTGAGCAATATTAAACCAGATGAATCTGAAGAGGCTCATTTGTAATCTTGAAAACTCTTTCCATTTGGTGAAATAAAATTAAAACTACACTAGTTCCAAAAGAAAATTAAAACTTAGTGAGTTTATCAATATTTTAAACTGATATTGAGCAATATTAAACCAGAAAACAGCCATAGTAATGAGCAATGTTAAACCAGAAAACAGCCATCTATTTTGAGCAATGTTAAACCAAAAAACAGCCATAGTAGTTTCCAGTTCACTAAGGAGACTAGGATACGCAAAAAACAATATCAAAAACACTACATATATCAATTTACAGACCAAAAGAGTTCCTATTCCCAACAAAAAAATATTCATGACAAGAAGTGAAAATAGAACAGAACAAATGGTGAATAAGGGAAGGGCGGGACATACCTATAGGGCCTGCTTGTATGACCTATAGAGTTCATACAAAAGTATAGTCAGAAACTCAAAATCAATTGCACAAAAGTATAATTTCCTAAATGAATAACAAAAAGTTCATACCGTGGGGGGTATTCTGAATGTTCTTGAGCCAAGCCGAGAGAGAGAGAGACAAAGGAAATCGTACAGGTGATGGAACTAGCAAGGAAAGGGACTCACGAATTTTTGGACCCAAGAATGGAGAGAATCGATTGAAGAAGGAGAGAAGACGGAAAGAAGGGGGAGAGAAGAGATACCCTTGAATGTTCTTGAGCCAAGCCGAGAGAGAGAGAGAGAGAGAGAGAGAGAGGAGAAATCGCAAAGACGACGAAATCAACAAGGAAAGGGACTCACGAATTTTTGGACCCAATGATAGAGAGAATCGAGAGAAGAGGGGAGCTGAGAAGAGGGAGAGAAGCAGCGAAAGCAAAAGAAAATTTACGAGGGAAAGAGGGAGGGAAGAGGGTGGGAAAGGTAGGAAATAATAAAAATAATCTTTGGTCCCAACAGTGTCTCGCCAACTATAGCGAGGGAGGTGGTTTTACTGTAGATCAAAGTTAGAAATTATACCTTTATCTAGACCAATGCAGAACTTTTAACTAAATATAAGTCAAAATGTGGATTTGGAGTTGGCAATGGCTAGGCCATTGCCAAAGCTCTTAAGAAGGGATAGGTGGGCCGCATTGTGATTTTTTTTTTTTTTTTTTGGTCTCTATAGACTATTACATTTTTATAGAAAATCTGTTTAATTCTTTTAAAAAAAAAACAAAATAATGCTGTACAACATTTTATTATGTCTTTTTTAAATATAAATTGTATTTTTATTTTATTAATCAATTTCATTTAATGATTTTTTTGGATATATAATTTCGAGATTTTTTTTTTTTTTTTGTAATCTTGAACCAGTGTTTTCCTTGAATAACAAGGTTTGATATTCTGAAAATTTAATATTGATTGTTGAATATTAGATTTTATATTAATACCTCCAGAATATAATATCATCTCTTTGAATAAGCTTGATACTTATAAGGATACTAATTCTGAAATAGGTAATTTTTATATAAGTATTATATATATTTATAAACTTTTGTTCTCTTGTGAACTAACAACAAACATTTTGATGAAATAGATATTTTAGCTGTTGTAATTCAAATAATGCCATCAAGAGAAGTCAACATTATCTATGGAAAGATAACATTTCAAGATATACAAATTATTGATGAAAGGTTTAAACACATCCTCAATACATTTATAGCATTTTTTATTTAATACGTTATAATACTTTTATTACAAATTTTATTTTATTTCCAACTTATATAGTCTAAAGCATTTGCGTTTAACAATGTGGGCTCGATTTGTTTACGACGAGTGTCAACAAATTTCAAACATTATTGTAGCAAAACTAATCATTCTTAGAATACGAATTAAAGTTAGTTCTTAAAATGGTAATTCTCATTGAAAATAATATTTTTCTTGATTATTTATCATATATTTATATATTTGCTAACACATATTTATAATGCAAGTCTTTCTCTATCACTAAAACCAACAGGTGTTTTCATCATCGATCATCTTCTAGCACCTGCAGTTTCATTACATACATGGTAAATCATTTGTTTAAATGAATTTCTTTCAGTAATTAATTTTATAAAATCTAAATTATTTATTGCTTCATTTATTATAACATAATAACATATACCTTTAGCATATATTATCACTATTTTACTACTTATGTCGCTTTAATTATTAATCTTACTTTTTAGGACAACACAAAATGATGCATTGCTAGAAGAAATCATTGCCAAGAATTTAGATACATCAAGAGGATCAACTTGAACCAGTGCTATGCAGACGATAACAAAAATTTCTAACATTGCTGAAGATTATTGATTTCACTAAACTAATGGCAGTATAACTTTCTCTTTTAAAACTAAATTATTTCTTTCTATTTAAATTCACTTTATTGCTACATTCATATTATACATTTATTTCTCTATTTTTAATGCAGAAACCAACATTCACAGTTAAAGGAAAATTTTTATTACTCGACTTACATCAGCCATTCTGCTATATGTCCTGTGCAAATTGTAATAAAGTAACTGGATATGATTATAATGAAAAATTCTTGTGCTATAATTGTAAAGATATGAGCATCGGACAGCCATGGTAAGCATTTTATCTCATCATTTTAAATAATCATTTTTTACATGATAAATATAACATAGTAATTATCAAAATTATGCAATAATAATATGCTCATTAATTATAGTTGTCGAGTCTATCTGGAAATAGAGGACGATACTAGATGCATAGCAGTTGTTGGCTTTGGACTGATAGCAGAAGAAATAGTGAATTCTACAGCTGTTGATCTTTTCGAACACACAGGCGAGGTAAAATATATGTTTATAAATTTATTCAAAAAAACTTATTGCATTATGTTTTATATTTTCTCATTATTATAGGAGCACCTACCATATTTAGCAAACATTGCAAGTATAGTTTCAGAAAAGGAATGGATTATACACTTACGCGCAGAAATGGATCAACTTGGACAATTATGCTAGAATAAGCTTAACGTGCTCTTTGCCGAATCTATAAACAAGTTGCATCATAAACACTCTAAATCTCTTTTTATTAAACTTCTCACTGTTGTAATTATATGCTTAAATATAACGCTGACTTGTATGTAAAGTTTATATTTATTTCTTCACTTTTAAATTTATATAAACTTCTCACTGTTGTAATTATATACTTAAATAGGATGCTGACTTGTATGTAAAGTTCTTGTTTATTTTCTTTATTTCTATCACCTGGGCATACGTGCAATGCACGTTGCTCTTACTAGTATATTTATATATATATATAAATATATAAATATATATATATTCTTGGAAACCATCCAACGTTTTTGTTTCTCTCTGAAATCCAGACAATTTATATTCTATAACAAATAAAGCTTATTTGATAGAGTTTTTTACTTTATTATTTAATAGATTAATATCCAAAGAATGATGGAGGTTTGCTTCACTGTCAATAATATTGTATAATCAACGAATATGCCAATATGGACAAACTGAGAGGTGAAAAAAAAGAAATATGGATCAAGTCTTATGTTAAACTTGTAATTTGTGATTAACTGACTTTCTCATGATTAAAGGCTAGTTTAGATAGTAGAGTATTTTCGAAAATATTTTTTTATTATTTATTTTATTATTATTTTTTTTTACTTATTTTTAACTATTATTCATTATTATTTAATATTCTATCATTATTCTATCTAAAAAATATTATATCATTACTTTTTTATTATTATATATAGAATATTTGAGATCATCTCACGAGTTAAACACAGGTAAAATAAAGTATCTTAGGATGCTCTACCGTTACGAATATCCCATTTTAAGGAAAAAAAGAGATAATATCATTAAAAAAAAAAAAGGGAGAGAAAGAGATAATTGTACTTAGCTCACACAATCCTATGTGTGCGTTAGGTGTTCACTTTTACTTTTACAAACTTTTAAGGAAAATTAAAAAAGACTATAAATAGGGATCGAGCGTTACTATATGCAATTGCTTCAATATAAATCATTAAAACAATAGGAAAAAACGAAGAATGATTTATTCAATTATAGGTATTTTTATGTTGGATTATAATCCCACCAACATATGAAAAGAATATATAGATCAATGTGTAATAAGACCGGTACTAGGCATTGCTACCTGTCTACTACCCAAGTACACATAGCTTTTTTTCCCTTCTTCTACCCTCAATCTCCCGTTTGGCTCCTTTACTCAGATGCGAGCCTCTCCTCTCATAATCTCAGTTGCCGGCCTTCGACCAAAAGCCACCAGGGCCAAAAAGGGCTACATTTTATGATCCTCACTTTTTTCCATTTCCCCTGTAAGTATTAAGGTTGGGATCCAAGAACTCATCTTTCTCTCACACCAAATTCATTTCAACTTTGTCTCTCTCTTTCTCTTCTGAGTGCTTTGCCATGGAAGTAAAAATCACACTTTTACTTATTGCTTCGTTCTTATTGTTCACTAGTCCTACTTTTACAGCTACAGTTTTATAAGATAATGTTTACATCTAACCCCTAGTTTTGCAAGGTAATGCTTACATAAAGCTCAACTTTTGTTGAAATAGATGAGGATACCATAAAATTCTAGAACAAAGCCAATTGGAGAGAGAGAGAGAGAGAGGGGGGGGGGGAGTTGGGAGGGATTAGGGAGAGACCACAAGCATGCTATAAGAAAACCCCATTAAAAAAATGGATCAACTTTGGTATACTAAAACTACCACAAGGAAATTGCAAAACAAAATAAGAAATACAATGAAATAGCTTAAAACACAAATTAGATGTAAGCATTACCTTCAAAAACTGTAGCTAAAAAAGCAGGACCACTGAGCAACAAGAACGACGCAGCAAGCAAAAGTGTGATTTTTACTTCCATGGCAAAGCACTCAAAAAAGAGAGAGAGACAGAGTTGTAATGAATTTCATAGACAAGGTTACGGGGCCAATCATGCAGGTCTAGGAATATATATAAGGTTTCGAGATGTTGGGTAATCGAGTTTGGGTCCAAGTACACATAGTATTGTTTTTATTTTTTTTTATTTTTTGTCTTCATTCACTTTATAGCTCCCTTACCAACATTAGAGATATATATTCTAGGAAACTATATATTCTATAGAAAACCATCCCACGACTCTCTCTCTCTCTCTCTCTCTCTAAGTTGATATTAATATCCATTACCATATATACTAGCAGGTTGGACCAATTATGCCTATCCTAATAAGTAATATCTGCCTCATGTATGCTTTCATTTCAATGATACTAAATTTATGTAAGTCCTAAATGTAGTATTGGGTGAGCCAAGTACAATCATCTCTAATTTGTACTAGGCCTACACACCATCCAACCCGCATTGGTTTTGGGCCCAACCCGTGTTCAGCCTAACAAGAAAAGAACCAACCCGACTTAAGTTGGGTTCCTGTTGAGAACTTAAAAGTGGAAATTGATCTCCCAATTTCTTTTCCAGGCCCTAGCGTTCCTTCCTCCCATCTCATTTCCCATTTCTTTTGCACTGTAAAAACACATTTCGGGGTCACACAGACTTCGTCGTCGGTGGTTTCTGGGAGGCACACAGACTTCACAGAGGTAGCTTCTGTACCGTCGATGCAGATGGGAGCAGACTTAGTCTAGAACCATGCACAAGCCACAATGGTGAACGTTGTTGTTGGTGGGCCAACATCTGCCGAGGTTCCACAGATGTTGTCGCCGACAGTGTCTGGACCACCACCCATCATCATGGCAGCGACTTTTGCACTGAAGCAACACTCGTCAACTACTGCACTGACGCCTCTTTGTTCTGTCCAAGCTATCTCTGAGTTAGTTGGGCCACCATCTATTGGGGTCCCACAGACTTTGTCGCCTGTGGTGTCTGGGCCACCACCTGTCATCATGGAGGTGCGTTCTACACCGACGTTGTCTACAACATTCTGCACGACGTTGTCTATGGCATGGCTGTCTACAGAGGTACAGAAAGTGTCGTCGAGGTCTAAGGGCTGGTTTGGGGTAGAGATGAGAATTTTGTGTTTTGTTTTAGAGTTTAAAATATTATTTTTTAGTTTTGAGATTTGAAAAAGTTGAATTGGGATTTGAAAAATGTGTATTGGGATTTGAAAAAGTTGAATTATTTATTATATTTTGTATTAGAATTTGAAAAATGTGTAATGATAAGTTGAGATGAGATGAGAAATTTTGAGAATTTTCAGTTTCCAAACCTGCCCTAAGGATCTAGTGGCTAGGCCACCACCTACCAGGGAGACACAGATGGTGCCGAAGTGGTCTGGATCACTTTCTGGCACCACGGTGTGGTCTATGAAGACTTCTGAGGTTCCGCTAGCATAGAATTAGCTTGAATTGGATGCTCCAATGGCATCCTCTGGACTGTCTGTGCCGTCTACAAGTTTGATGCCCTCTATTGTTCATACCGGTAACACAGAATCAATGGAAAGAGTGGGGGAGTTGATTTGGATGGTACACTAGTTATCTATGAGGGAGTGTTAGTCAGATCGAAACCAACAGTTAGCAGGTTTGACCCGCAAGTTAGTTCAATCCGCTTTTATCGATCAGGTCGGGTCGGGTCGGTTGGTACTAACGGTGCGGGTTAATGACTTTTCCGCACAGCCCTAATCTGTACGTATGACTACAATGGTTGAGAATTAAAAGGAAATAATCAACACACGCAGTGAAATTTTTTAAAAAAGTAATTTAAAGGTATTAATGATACCCTTCTCATAATGGGATAAGTGTGAACGAATCATTTGTAAGATGTTCCTAATGTGAAAGGATAAATATATATGTGTGTGTGTGTTTATTATGGAAATATATCATAAGATTTTAGAAAGCAGTAACTCCAATAATTTCCAATAAACTTATTGTTTTCTATTTTTTAATTATTTTCTTTGTATTAGGTCAACTTTTATTGGATACACACATGTAATATATATATTATAT
Source organism: Pterocarya stenoptera (assembly GCA_003123785.1). Lineage (NCBI taxonomy): Eukaryota > Viridiplantae > Streptophyta > Magnoliopsida > Fagales > Juglandaceae > Pterocarya > Pterocarya stenoptera. The sequence continues at coordinate 19,875 of QEOT01001164.1, forward strand.
ATATGTATACACACATTAGTTATTATTGTTTTTTTTAAAAGGACTAGTTATCACTAGTTATTACTTATTAACTGTACATGAGCATACTAACAGCTTGCTTATAAAAAATATATATATATGCATATAACGTATGATATTTAGTTCTTAATAATAACTACTCTGACTCTCTATGTAACTATGGATTAGCTAATAACTAAAGTATCCTCTTTCTACTTAATCCACTATGCTCACGTAGCCTTATATATGTTTCTGATTCTTGATTCTCAGCTGAAACATTAAAACATTTGAAAATATTGTGGAAATAAGGAGTGAGGTATTAACAATTCAATAAGTAAAGAACATATACTAATATATAAACATAGGCTTTTTAAGAGAGTTCAAATTGCAAAACCAAAACATTTCAGTTTCAATATGCAAATCCAAAAACGTATTACCAGAAAATCAGGGCAACATTTCAAGCTGTTAATATTCAAAAATCAATTGTTCATATTCAAAGACTCTTTGGCATAATATGACTGAACATCTTCATCTTATCATATCGTATTCTATCGTATCACTATATCATATCATATACCATGTTTAACCCCTGTAGTAGGGTTGTGCTATCCCTTGTGGCCAAACCAGACAGTATCATATTGTAAAACTTTTCTTTATTCATTCTCAGAGTGCACAAAAGAAAGAACACTAAAAAAATCACTTTGTTTCCAAAGTGGGTGCATTCATATCATATCAGAAGTGTTGGTACCAACCATATAACCGAATCAGAAGTATCAGATTAGAACCAGAATCGAAATCAGAATAGAAACAGAAAGTCATGCCAAAGGTTTTTCATATGCATATCATATCAAACAAGTGCTGAATATATTTATATCATTTTCATATGATAAAAAACAGATCCAAAACAATTTTCATATGATAAAAAACAGATCCAAAACAATTTTGTATAACATGTACAAAATTCTCAAATTTCATATTCGCTCTTTTGCACATTTCAAAAACTTATCAAAATATTGATTGTCTACACTATTCATGTCTACACTAAAAGAGCATTTCCATATTTTGGAAAGAATTATAATTTTCATCCTAAATAATTACTTTTAGAAACAAAATTTATTTCATCCCTAAAAAATAAATTTATTGTAGTGTCATAGTGTCCAACATGCCCTAAGTATGCAGAGAGAATTATAAAAAATAAAAATAGAAATAAAAAATTGTTTTACTGACATATTTCATGTTATTTATAGAATTATAAGCTTAGTTTATTATTAAATGAGTTCTTATTTATACTTTTATTAAATTCGACATTAATATGCTTATCAATAACAATGAAAATTTCACAGACAAGGTTCTCGGCCCAGTCATGCGGGTCCGGGAATGCATATAAGGTTTCGGGTTTGAGTGTTGGGTAATCAAGTTTGTGCCTTTTCATGGGTCTCGGTCCTCGGATATAATTTATGGGATCCGTCCATTGGTTTTAGAGTTTTCTATTAGGATCTTTGGGATCTAACATAAAGGGTGGTGGTACCGACCCCCCTTGACTCTATAAAAGTCCTTACACTATAAAGAAGATGGATCCATTGACTCGATAAAAGTCAAATACACTCATAAGAAGAAGTCCTTTGACTTGGTAAGTCGAGTCCTTACACTTGCAAGAAGACGAGTTCCTTGACTCCCTGCGTGGTAAGATCCTAAGTCCCTGGACTTGGTACTGACCCCCCATCCAACAAAACCGAGTCCTTACACTCACAAGAAGACGGGTCCCTTGACTTGATAAAAGTCGAGTATGCTCACAAGAAAACGGGTCCCTTGACTCGATAAGTCGAGTCTTTACACTCGCAAGAAGATGAGTCCCTTGACTCGCTGCGGGATAAGGTCTCAAGTCCTCGGACTTGGTACAGAACCTCCATCCAATAAAGCCGAGTCCTTACACTAGCAAGAAGTCGAGTCCCTTAACTCGATAAAAGTCAAGTACATTCATAAGAAGACAGGTCCCTTGACTCGATAAGCCAAGTCCTGACACTTGTAAGAAGACAAGTCCCTTGCTCGCTGCGGGGTAAAGTCCCAAGTCCCCGAACTTGGTGCCGACCCCCTGTCCAACAAATCCGAGTCCTTACACTCGCAAGAAGATGGGTCCCTTGACTCGATAAAAGTCGAGTACACTCGCAAGAAAATGGATCCCTTGACTCGAGCCACAACCGCCTTGCATGGGTAACCTTCGAGAACAAGCCAACAGGCTCGGCAATCACCTAAGGTGGACCTAGAGGGTTGACAGGCCTTCTGACTACTTAGCGTGGGTTAACTCACACAAACTCCAATACTAACAACAAGATAAAGGCCTCAAACGAACATACACTATACGAATAAAATGACAAATAGCAGAGCTTTGTGCTTACACCAGACGGGGTCGAGCCCATCTCCCTCATTAGCTAAGCTCCGCGCTCACACCATACGCAGTCAAGCCCATCTCCCGCCCTAGACCTGCACAAGCTGCCTACCCACACTCTACGTAATCGAGCTCATATCTGAAACCTAAATTCAGAAATATTTACTGTTTGCACCAGAGGACAAAAGAAATGAGGACTGGCCTCCAAAACTCATTTCCCAAAAGTACTCGAACAGATCAATTCGGCTACATTTTTACCTTTGAAGACTCTCAAGATCTTCTTTTGGAAACAAATCGCCCTTAAGAATTGCGAGGGTACTATGAGTGGATAAAGTCTGGGCCCAGCAGGGGACAAGGAGGCAGGGAACCATGTGGAGAGTGCTAAAAGAAAGGGCTAGGGGCAAGAAGGGTCATGAGGGTCAGGGCGCCATGGGAGCCAAGGGGTCATGGGGGACCAAGGAGCATGGGCTCTTAGGGTAGGGACAAACGCGCAAAGGCATGGCCTTACCTGCAAGGGCATATGCAGGAAAATCATGATAAATAAAGGCTCTCTCTTCTCCGTCTGGATCTTCTTCTTCTCCTTTAGTACTTCTTCTTCCTCTTCGATGGCTCCTTCAAACAGAGGAGCTCCAACGAAGGCCTCTTCTCCAGAGAATTTGTATATAATATCACCATTGTATAGTGAGATATTAGAGATCATGAGAAACTGTAAACAATAATATTATAGTGGATTTCTCCTTCCCAAATGCTCATGGACGTAGACATTATGCCAAACCACGTAAATCCATGTGTCAATCTCTTTTATTTCTCTGCACTTATGTTTTCCATTCACCGTTATGAACGTACGCATCACCACCGTATAGCTGCATTGGAATATTACCGGGGGCTTCAAACAATATAGAACGAGACTCAAGTAGTCCCAGTGGACCGTGAATGACTTTCTCTCCTTCCAGCCTGTTGAGCAATTTTACCGCATCAACAGGTGGGATCATTTAATATTAAATTATAAGGCATATCTATAATTTAAAGAGTTACGCCAGTTAACAATTCTAGTGGGCCAATCTTAAATTTTAAAATGAGTCAACTTGTCCACTATATTGTGTTGGACTTTTAAATAAATTATTCAGTTTTGTACCCAATAAATATGAGTTCTATTGCTCCATAAATATGAAATATGAAATGAGTTTTAAATCCAATTATTTTATTCCAATAAATGCCATTAATTCATCGTAATAAATTTTGTACTTATGAGCCATTTAAAATAATCCAATAAACCTCAATTGCTCTTTGCAAAACATATTTTGGTGGGGGTTATAACCCAACGTAAAAATACCTGTAATTGAATAAATTATTCTTTGTTTTCTTCTATTATTTTAATGATTTATATGGATGCAATTGCATATAGTAATGCTCAATCCCTATTTTAAAAAATTAATATTATATTATATCAATTTGAATAGAATGGCAGGTTTTAGGAAAAATTAAAAAGTAAAAGAAGAGAAGAGAAAAACTTAATTTTTGTCAAAATGAGATATAATTTTGTTCTTTTTCAATTTCCCTTAAAAGTTTGAAAAATAAAAGTGGACACCTAACACACACATGGTACATAGTATTGTTTTGGATAGTTCTACAGCCCCGCTCGACATGGCATGCTATATGGCAGCCACGTGTTTAGTTTAATTTAAAAAAATAATAAAAAAGAAAAGGAGATCAAAAACTGGAAACTTACACAAAAATCATAGCAAACCACCTCCTTTTAATCCCATGAAGCTCAACTTGTGATTGGAAAAACCGAGACATAAAGATAAAGACTTGGAGATATACAAGAAGACGAAGGAAAGGGTAGCTCTGTTTTCGGTTTTTGCTTGAAGAAGAAGAACAACCATAGGCTAGGCATCATTGGTTTTCGATTTTTGCTTGAGAAGACGAACGACCACAGAACTTTACTTTATTCAACAAGAGAGGAAATCGAAAGTGTTATTTGGCTTTTAATTTTTTAACTTATTTCATGTGATGGCCACGTCAAGCGGGAAGTTACGAGCGGGATGTTGGAGCGGTGGGCGTAGCTTTTTTCATAAAGTGAATGAAGACGAAAAAACAAAAACAATAGAGTAGTGCTAGATTGACTGCTGGGTGTGCTACTAAGTACATTTTAGTCTTTTTATTTTTTTCTTGTTTTTCTTTTAATATTTTTTTAACATATTTAAATATTTTTAAAAAATAAAAAAAAAATACATCAATTTACTAAGAGTCACTTTTTTAGTAAAAACAAATTAAAAAAATAATATAAAATATATGAATAGTCAAAATAAAGAGATAAACTCAAGTAGCATACTAGTATTTCTCTTTTAGGAAACTATCCCACGACTCAACCTCTCTCTCTCTCTAAGTTGAGATTAATATCCATTAATTCAAGTTCAACAGCTAGCCCACGACGTCTGCTGGCTTTTTATCTAATCAGGTTGGTGCACCGTGCATTACCATATATGGTAGTTAGGTTGGACCAATTCTGCCTAGAAAAATACTACTCCCACATACGGGAATCCCGACTGTGGGATTTGAACTTTTGCTTTTACGCAGTGATTAAGAATGTTTTTTTTTTTTGTGATGTTATGATTTTTTTTAAATTTTTTTAAATATTTAAAAGTGTTAAGAAAATATATATAAAAAAAAAAACCAAAAACAAAAAAAAAAAAATTTACTCTAGGCGAGATCGCCCATTTGTGAGTGTAGAATCACTCTCCTGCCTATCCTAATAACTAATATCTGACACTTACGGGTGAGGCTATTATGCCACCCAGTTGTTTATTTTTCACATTTTTTAATATATTTAAAGATTTTTAAAAAATAAAAAAATTCATCAATACATTTAAAATTATTTTTTAATCATTAAATAAAAAAAAATTACCAGATATCAAATGGAGGTATCAATTAGAGTGGGCATACAAACATGATTTCCCTGACATTAATGTCCAGCATGCTTTCATCAATGATACTTCCATGTCTTACCACTGATATCAACCCACTGATTGTGACCCGTACCAGCCACTTGTCTTACATAAAAATGTTAATCTAAGTCTTAAATTTATGTTCTTATTTTTAACAAATTACTTAAAATTTGCACGATTTACTATTAGGACTGTAAATATCATTTTTAAAATTACATGGAGTGGATGAAATATTTTGGGCACAAGAGAGTAGAATCATTGTAAGTGGAAGCGTGGAAGGATTTGATTGAAATGAGTGTAGGATAGGTTTGGATGACAAAACAAAATATAAAATTTTCATCTCATCTCATCTCATTATTACACTTTTTTCAAATCTTCATAAAAAATATAATAAACAATTTAACTTTTTCAAATTTCAATACAACTTTTTCAAATATCAATTCAACTTTTTCAAATTCTAAAATTAAAAAATAATATTTTAAACTTTAAAATAAAATATAAAATTCTCATATCACTCCCAAACATATCCTAATGGTACACCGCAGTGGGAGAAAACTGAAAAGAACGTAAGAGGAAAAACTTAACAGGTCGGACTTGTCAATAAGCAATACCTATTTATTTAGTCCAATAAATTTTACTGAATCGACTTATTGAAGCCTCATCCCCACGTGGGTTTACATCAATAGTAAGACATGGAAGTATCGTTGAAATGAAAGAATGCATGAGGACATTAATTTAAGCGGCAGATATTACTTTATTAGGATAGTTATAATCGGTCCAACCAGCTAGTATATATAGTTTCCTAGAATATAAATCTCTAATGTTGGTAAGGGAGCTATAAAGTGAATGAAAGACGAAAAAATAAAAACAATACTATGTACTTGGACCCAAACTCGATTATCCAATATCTCGAAACCTTATAAATATTCCCAAACCTGCATAACTGGCCCCTTAACCTTGTCTGTGAAATTCATTACAACTTCCTCTCTCTCTTTCTCTTTCGAGTGCTTTGTCATGAAAGTGAAAATCACACTTTTGCTTGTTGCTTCGTTCTTGTTGCTCACTAATCTTGCTTTTACAACTACAGTTTTGAAAGGTAATACCTCCTATTTTGGCTTTGACTCTAGTTTGTACTTTGAGCTGGTTCATTGTGCTTCTTATTTTGTTTTGCAATATCTTTTGGATAGTTTATAGCGTGCTTGTGGTCTCTCCCTGATGCCTCTTAGCTCCTCTCTCTCTCTCTCTCTCTCTCTCTCTCCTTCTTCTCCATTTGGCTTTGTTCTAGAATTTTATGGTATCCTCATCTGTTTCAACAAAAGTTGGGCTTCATGTAAGCATTACCTTCTAAAACTAGAGGTTAGATGTAAGCATTACCTTCCAAAACTGTAACTGAAAATGCAGGATTAGTGAGCAACAAGAACGAAGCAGCAAGCAAAAGTGTGATTTTCACTTCCATGGCAAAGCATTGGGAAGAGAAAGAGAGAGAATTGTAATGAATTTGGTGTGAGAGAAAATGAGTTATTGGACGCTAGCCTTAATATTTATAGGGGAAATCGAAAAAAGTGAGTATGAAATGTAGCCCTTTTTGGCCCCAGTGGCTTTTGGTCGAAGGGCAACTGAGATTATGAAAGGAGAGGCTCACATGTGAGTAAAGGAGCCAAATGGGAAATTGAGGGTAGAAGAATGGAAAAAAAGCTATGTGTACTTGGGTAGTAGACAGGTAGCAATGCCTAGTACCAGTCTCATTACACGTTGATCTATATATTCTCTTCATATTTTGGTGGGGTTATAATCCAACATAAAAATACCTATAATTGAATAAATTATTCTTTGTTTTTTCCTAATGTTTTAATGATTTACATAGATGCAATTGCATATAGTAATGCTCAATCCCTATTTAAAAAATATTAATATTATATTATATCATTTTGAATAGAATGGCAGGTTTTAGGAAAAATTAAAAAGTAAAAGAAAAGAAAAGCTTAACTTTATCTAAATGAGATATAATTTTATCCTTTTCAATTTTCCTTAAAAGTTTGTAAAAGTAAAAGTGGACACTAACACACAAATGGTATTGTTTGAGTCAAGTACAATTATCTCTTTCTTTCCTTTTTTTATTTTATTTTATTTTAATTTTTTTATAGGTTATTATCTATTTCTTTCCTTAAAATGGGATATTTGTAAAGGTAGAGCATCCCGAGATAGTTTATTCTAATTTTATTTAGGTAATGAGATGATCTCAGATATTTTGTAAAAATAATAATACTAGAATATTGAATAGTAGTAAAAAGTAAATAAAATAATAATAATAAATAGCAGTAAAGTATTCTCGAAAATACTCTACTATCTAAACTAGCCCTTAGTCATGAGAAAGTCAGTTAATCACAAATTCTGTAATAAAAAAACACTGCATCAAGTTCAATAGATTCAATACAATTATATATATGAAAGAAGAATAAAATAAAAAAAATAGAAAAAAATAGAGAAAATATAAATCGTGTATCAGGCAATAGGTAGTGGCGAAACTATCACAAGCTCATGATATTGTTACTGTAGCTTGTAGCCTTGTAGGTATACACCAAAACTTTAAATTGCTTCAAGACCTCAACACGTAATCGGTAAGCCCATGATCAAAAGATGGCCTTTTGGCACATGGTAAGGACAAGACTTTAAACTTTTAGGCTAAAAAAAAAGTTAGAATTGCACTATAGTCTTGTAGGCAGCAATGGAAGGAGAAAAAACCATCTAAATTCTTTTTTTTATTTTTATTAATAGTAAAACCGTGTCATTATGTTATTAGATTATTTTATTTTATGTGAGCTGTATTTTATTTTTAAATCGGATTAAAATTTTTTAAATTGGACTTATAAGTAATTAATCTATAAAATTAAAATAATTTTGTAGATGTGGCCAAGATAATTTTTTAAAAAGGAGACCAATACAAGATGAGATTAATAGAATCCTATTAAATCATAAAAAATTAATATATATTTTTTTTTCAAACTTTTGGGGGGCCATGGCCCCATGCCCCTTCATAGGTTTGCCACTGAAGACTAGTCTTTTTTTTCTCTTTCAGTCTTTTCTCTTTCATCTTAGAACAAGTTTTAAGAGTAAGATGAGATAAGAATTTTATAAATAGTAGTAAAATAATTTGTGAATAGTAGAAGATAGTTGAAGTTAATTTTTTATGAGGTTTTGGAAATGAGAGAAAATAAAGTTGAATAAAAAATATTATAAAACTAAAATATTATTAGAATATAATTTTTTAATATAATTTTTGTTTGAGGATTTGAAAACGTTGAACTATTTTTTTTTTTAAATTTGGAAAAGTTGTAATGATTAGTTTATAAGTATTTGTAATTGAGTGATATTTGAGAAGGAGATGGGTTGAGAATTTTGAAATGGAAATTTTGTCCTAACAAGCCCTTAATCTCTTTCCTCCGCATCTTCTCTTTCCTCTTCTATGCGAAAGAAAACTTTTTTCCCTTCTTCTCTTCGTCTTCTCTCTTCTCTACATTTTCTATCTTCTTTTGGTCTTCATGTATTCATTTTTTCTCTTCAGGTTTGTTTTTTTAAATACTGGGTTTTTTTCCTTTCATTTCGTTGAAGCATATTTTTTTTGGTTGTCCGATGTGCATGTTTTGATCTTCAAAGTTGTGGTGTTCGATTTGTGTTAATGGACTAGGTTGAAGCCTTTTTTTGGTTGTGTGATTTGCAAATTTGTGAAAAACTATTTGAGTTTATTTTTTCGATTTCGTGGGAATTGATTTATCTTTGTGTCAGTTACTTGTTTAACTCACTGAGATTTCGAGTAAATCTCACCTTTTATGGAACCACTAAATTGTGTCAAGAATCGACCAGGATGGGATTGATAGAGCACTAGATCCGCATGTTTGAGAATGAGCCAGATTTTGTGAAAAAACTAGATTTAATGCTGATGTTTATGGCCCAAGTCTTTCATGCGTTAGATCGCATGAAGAGAATGATATGACTTTGTATACAAGTCTATGCTACATTGGTATTTTGAACATGATAATTTTCTAATGAAGTTAGGATGTTTTTAGTTATTCTGGCATATCTTACATTTTAACTTTTTATTTCCGCTGCGATTATTGCATACTGCTAGTTGTATATTATGATACATTGTATATTAACTGTCATGAACGGGGTATGTAACCTTGTGTTGCATGTCCCGACACTCTAAGTCTTCATTCCATCCCAAGTGAGGATTGGGGGCGTCACATCTTTTCTCTTCTTTGTGTCTACTCTCTTATTTTGGTCTTCGTGTTTTTCGTTTATTTTTTTCATTTTTTCCAGTGTTGGTTTTTTTTTTTTTTCATTTAATTGAATTTGATTTTTTTTACTTGCCTAATGTGTATGTTTTGATCTTCAAGTTTGTGGTGTTCGATTTGTGTTGATCAACTGGTTGTAGCTTTTTTTTTTGTTGTGTGTTTTGCATATTTGTGAAAAAATAGATATTTTTTTGGCATGTTTTGGTAGATGATCCTTTTCCAATGTTGGTTTTTTTTTTCTTTCATTTCATTAAATTTATTTTTTTGCTTGTTTGACGTGCATGTTTTGATCTTCAAGTTTGTGGTATTCGATTTGTGTTGATTGACTGGGTTGTAGCTTTTTTTTGTTGTGTGATTGCAGATTTGTGAAAAAATAGATTTTTTTCTTTTCTTTCTGGCATGTTATCATAGATGATCCAAGATCTTATTTTGAATTTTTTATTTTTTGTTTGCATGTTGTGATAGATCAAATGTAACAAAGGAATAAGCTATGAATACAATGATACATTTTTGAGTTATCATTGTAAACATACAAGCATTTTGCAACCACGGTATATATCTTTTTTCTAAACTTTTAGTTTTGATCAATCACATAAAAAATTTAACTTATGGTTTCTATACATTCTAACACATAACTATATTTTTGTCACCAATAGTTGTCAAGCATATGTTGAAGTTGATGATGGTATAGAACAATTAGCTGAAGTGATGTTTGGTGTAATTGCACAGGAAGCATTAGGTTGTTTAGTAATTGATTTCATGAATCATATTGGTGAGGTAACATAATATTATATTTTTATAGTTCATTCAATGCAGATATTTGTTAGATCACCCATGTTTTATTTGTAAAACATATTCTCATATTTTGATAAAAAAACACAATAAGTATTTCAAATCTCAAAATCAATCATTTATAAAAGAAAAAAGTTGTGTAAATCATACAATTTGTTTTTCTTTATATCTTCACATTTTGATAAAGTATATAATAATTATTTGAAATCATAGACTCTATTCTATTTATATCATTAGATTTCAATTACTCTAATTTTGAGAAACATCATAAATCAATTTTCTACATTTAGATTATTTATTTATTTGATAATCACATATAAACATCAAATTCATATCATCCAGGAGCATTTTCCATTCTTGGAGAATATCGCAACACAAACCTCACCAAAAGAATGGGTGATTTCAACTTAGCACAAACATAGATCAACTCAAACAACAACGCCATAAAAAATTCAATATCCTCTCAATTAACCCTACAGAAAAATACACAACATGTTGAATCATGTAGTAATCTATGATTCATATATGATGTGTATATAACTTCATTTCAAAAACTTGTGTCAAACTACAGTTGACATTAAGCATGTATATTGCTTTATTTTGTAAACTTGTATCAAACTTTTTTGGGATGTATATTACTATGGTTGATGCATATATTACTTTATTTTGACATGTATAGTTGAGATATATGGTTAGCTTATTTTATTTTGGCATGTATGTTATTGTGATTGATGTGCATATTATTTTATTTTGACATGCATAGTCTATATATACGATTAGCTTATTTTCTCCCGAGTAGGCAAACATGCCTTGCATGTTACTTCACCACTAGTATATATATACAAGTCATTTGAGAGTTTCACTTAGAATTGTTCTGCCACCCCCACATGGGATGGCTGGTTAGCCACCTTTGAGGTAGGGGAGGAGTTAGATATGGTGGATCTAGCACTGGATAGCAGATTTGATGTCAGGGAGGCACCATATCTATTCAATATCGGGACAAATCTACCATACCGTTGTAGGAAATGGCCGAATTTGGCCAAACCAACATTGGCAAATTTTTCAAAGGTCACTTTGGGTGGTGGTAATTGTGACCTTGAGCAACGGCCAGACCAATGGTATTTTGTGATGACAGTTTCTTGGAATAGTGGTCGTAGTGGTGTTTAGGGGTTGTCTTAAAAAATAATTAACATTAGGGTTTTTAATAGTTTTTTAATATTTAAGATTTTTCCTTTTAATAAATTTTAATCTAGAGTGGTTTTCCTTATAATAAAATTGATATAACCATAAAGTGACTGGTTATGATTAAAGGGAATAAAATTTGAAAAATGTTAGTTTAACCCCTGGTTTTGCCCCTAGATTTGACCACTAGGGTATTTTATTTTATTTTATTTTTAAAAATGTTTAAAAAAGTTACTAGTAGTGTATTTATATATTTTAAAAAATGTTTAAAGATGTTTAAAAAATGTTTGAAAGAAAAAGAAAAAAAAAAGCGCAATGCACTGTGGGGCACGCCAGTGGTATATGCTGAGCATCAGAATAGCAGGATACATAAAATTTAGATTTGACACGAAATTCTAACAACAGTTGCACCCTACCTAAAGTTTAAGAAAGGGTCCAATGGCTAATGTGATAAATTAGAAAATAAAGAGACATTGTGGCTGCCCAAGTCCTTGCTTGGGATTTAGCGAAAGGCAATGACATCGGGATGCACACCACACTGGCAAACACCTTTTGTGTTCCATAGAACATTGTGTGCTTGTATGCTCAGCATACATGTATAAAATAATCGCAATGGAAAAAGATTAAACACTAATGAGAAATTAGAAATAAGAGAATGAGAGGAATATACTTAATGGGTTTATTATATTTTATCCCCTTGAACTTTTACTCAATTCACAATATACTTTTGAAACTAATAATTGCATCAAAGTAGACACTCGAACTTTCAAAACTTTTCAATCTTCCCATTTTCGTCTACCAACTATGTTAAATCTAACAGAAATTCACTGCACGTGCTGCTCATGTGTATAACATTCACTGTAAAGATATAATTTTTATCTAATTTATTATCATTGATTATATAAAATATAAAATAATATATGATATCAATTAATAATAAATCATAAATCATTAAATATTTTTTTTATTAATTTCTATATAATTAATGAATATCAAATAATTTCATTGTATACATAAATTATTCATACTTGCTTGTAACTTAGGTATAAAATAATTTTATATATGATTAATGGTTAATAATTTATTATTAATTGATATCACATCTTATTTTATGTTTTATCTAGTCAATGATAATAAATTAGATAAAAATTACATCTTTATTGTAAATTTTCTTTAGACTTGAGGCTGCTGTTAGATGGAAGGAGGGATTGAGAAGTTTTGAAAATTTGAGAATTCATTTTAATACAATTATTAGTTTTAAAAGTATATTATAAATTGAGTGAAAGTTTGAAAAGATGAAATATATTTAATTCCAAGAAAAACCAAATTGAGTGAAGAAGACTATGATGAACGATAGAATTTTGAAAAATCCCACTCCTGTTGTTAGCTAGTGTGTTCCACCCTTACATTCTTCACCACTTTTGATCGATGATTTACTCTAACAAAACATAGAAAATTTTGTTTGCGGATTGTAGAAAATGCCAAAAATTACGGGGTGAAGCGCATACTTGCCAAAGCTCATGGACGAGAGGCAATTCCGCCTCTTGGCTAGAACAACATCCACACGCAAGCTGCGCATGGCGTGCGGCATCTTTAAATGTCCGTTTTTGGACGGCTAGTGTGAATTGGGATTTGTCTTCTAGTTAATATATTTATTTATCTATTTTTGTTGAGTCAAGCTCTAGAAATATCTTTTATAAATTATTTTAAGCAAAATGCTTTAAAAATGATAATTAAAAAAATATTTTTTGAGACACATGTACTTCCTCTAGTCAACTTTTTGTAAGCTCCGTTTGGATATTCAATTTAGATGAGATGAGATGAGATGAAATGTTTTAAATAGTAATTAAATAAAATATTGTTAAAATATATTTTTTAGTATTATTTTTATTTTGAGATTTGAAAAAATTAAATTGTTTATTATATTTTTGTATAGAAATTTGAAAAAATTGTAATGATTGAGATGAGATAGGACATTTGTGTAAACAAACGGAGCCTTAGTTACTTGAATATTTCAACAAATTAGTTGAATTTATTAAATATGTTAATCCATTTATTGAATTGTTATTGTTAAATGCATAAACATGAGTCCATGGCCTATCAAAATTCATTCTCATTAGTTGAGAATGCAGGTACTATATCCATTAGAAATTTTTTTTTCATCAGACACTATTTATTATTTCAGTGTTTCACACCTCACATTATATGAAAAACACATCTACATATTATGAAAATCATCTCTACATCTTATGAAAAACAATTATAGATGTGAAGTGTAAAAGTGAATAGTAGCTGATGCATAGAATTCTTCTATCCATTAACATTGGTAATTTATTGTGGCCATGAGTAATGTAGGTATTTATTATTATGGAGAAGGATAGGGTACATTGTTGGAGCTTCTAATCCCAGTACCCAAACTTCAAAACCCTCCATTGCTCCACCTCCTAGCACTACAGGGTAGCCTTTGTTTCATGATTTTATTGTTGACCATTTCTTACAGAAACCGTTCGTAGGAACGAGTCTCCAGCTCCCCTTCATTTTAGGAGCTCTTGAAGTGGTCCATTCTCAGATGTTCATCACGTTAGGAACTGCCCATGATAAAATACGTGGGACACGTAGCCACCAAAGCTTGATAGAAGCTTTGCCTATAAATACTACGGTTTGGTCCCCAAACTCAATTACTCAATCTCCTTCAGTCTTACACCATCTAAATAGAGTGAGTAGAGTTTGGAAGTGCCAAACATTAGTGAGAAAACGCAGCAAAACTGTGAGGAACATCAATGGCTGGAGGTACTGTTTCCTTGGCATTTAGTTTTTCGATTTTGTTTTAAATGTTTATTCCGCATTATAGAATCGTTTTTATGCTTACATTTGGTATCAGAGCACCGTTTTATCTCTGCCTTGATGTTTATAGAAATACTCTATTTATCTCTATTTTTGGCCGAAAGTTTTGAGAATATTAAGTTTTGAGTTTTAGATGTTTTTTAATTCAAAAAAAGTTTATAACTCATATACAAATAGTTTTTATAAGCTTTCTGTGATTAAAAACATGTTTTTTTATGTCAAAAATGTCCCTGGAGTCGTGACCAACAACCCAGTCTGGAGGTTGAAGACGACCAAAACGACATGTAGTTTTCAGTTTTGATGAAAACTACATGTCGTTTAGTCGAAGGCGTGCTATTAAGGGTAGGTTTGTGGGGTGAGATGAGAATTTTGTATTTTGTTTTAGAGTTTAAAATATTATTTTTTAGTTTTGAAATTTGAAAAAGTTGAATTGGGATTTGAAAAAAGTGTATTGGGATTTGAAAAAGTTGAATTGTTTATTATATTTTGTATGGGGATTTGAAAAAAGTGTAATTATGAGTTGAGATGAGATGAGAATTCTTGTGCCCTAAACCAGCCCTAAGTATCGGCCAAAACGACATGTAGTTTTCCGTTTTGATGAAAACTACATGTCGTTTAGTGGGAGGCCTTTATTTAGTGTGGAGCTAAACGACACATAGTTTTCAACTTTGATGAAAATGACATGTCGTTTAGTTGGGCCAGAATTCGTTCCGCATAGAGAAAACGACACGTCGTTTTCAAGTTTTAGAAAAACTACATGTCGTTTATATGGGCCTAATTTATTTGGTTGAGTAAAACGACATGTAGTTTTGCTATATAAGAAAAACTACATGTAGTTTATTTGGGTCATTAAAAAAAAAAAAAATAGAGTCAAACGGCAACCTTTTTTACATGATTTGGAAAGTAGGTTTTTGGGCCCACACCCTTGGTGCTTATATGTGTTTATGCATATTTTTTTTTTATTTGATTTAATTCTATGCAATTTGGATAATTCTTGTGCAAATTTATTTATTATGCTCATATTTAGTTTGTTGAATTGATTATTTCTGCTTTATATTAATACATGCAATTTTGGATGAGTATATATATAGTTAATGGCATGTAATTAAATGTTATGCATAATATTATAGTTTAAATTATGCAATATTTATGCTTATATTATGAGAATACTTTGTGAATAATAATAACATGTTAGTATTAGTTAAAATTATGTAATTCGTAATTATTCTCATATTAAGCTGGACTTTATGCAATTTAATGCCTAGTGATCCATATAATTTTAATTAATTAGAGAATAGCCACATCATCTTTAATTAAATAAAATTATATATTGATTAGGATCACATAAAGAATATTATACATTAATTGTAATTAATTATACTTAATATAATAATTTTTATCCTACAGGAATTTTTATTATATTTATATTATTAATTAGGGTAAAATATCAAATTATTCATAACTTATCCACAGGAATTATGAATTTAGTAAATAATTTGATAGTTTTATCATAAAGTTTAATCTAAGATAAAATATATATCAAATTATAATCATAATATACCCTTTAGAATTATGAATTAAGTAAATAATTTGATAAAATTCTATCATAAAGAATAATTGAATCTACTTGAATTAAAAATTTAGCCCACAGGCATTTTTTATGTCATTAGATTCAACTTTTAAG